>VZTN01022936.1:0-24231 GCA_013400515.1 Erpornis zantholeuca
ATTTTGATGAGAAAACTTAATCAATCCTGATCTCTTTGAGAAAACTTAAAAGCCAGAATCGCTTCAGGTGAATTAAAGCTGTGACCTGGTCTGTGGAAATCGTCCCTGCCCATGGTGGGATGAGATGAAGTTCAAGGTCCTCCCATCCCAGCCATTCCATGATCCGGGCCTGGTGGGGCTCAGATGGAATGAGGATCCCAGCCTGGGGTGCAGGAACAAGACAGAGCTGCTCTGTGTCCCAAACCCATTTTGGAGGCACTGTTCAGCTGCTGGTGCCCCTCAGGTACCAACTCTGCATCTTCAGCCACGTTTTGGACATTTCCTCATATCAGCCTTGGCCTGGGCAGCCAGAGGAGGTCTGGGAATCCTCTCCCACCATCCTGGGGCTGGCTCTGCAGGATCCCCTCTGCTCTGAAGGACCTTTGTGTTCCCACAGCTCTCCACGAGGCTTTGAGCCTTAGACAGCCCTGCTAAGACGATGATCTAAACTGACCTAAATTCCAGGTCAAGCAAAATTTAGGTTAATTTCACTGATGTCATTTTAAAATTTTAATTGGCATAAACCCTCTGGGGCAGGGATTTTTCCAGGGAGTGCGTGTGCGAGTTCAATCCACTGATGGAGGCTCGCAGTGCTGCTGAAATCCTGATCCCCAAAGTTGTTCATATTTACCTGTTTTGCCTTCAGATCAGGGTGTTTCCTTCCTACCAATTCAGGGATTAAAAAAATGAGGCAGCCAGGCTCCAAAGAGGGGCAGAGGGGGTGATGCTAACAGAGTCCTGCCAGGAGCAGCCATTCCCGCAGATTGAAAGATCAGGAAAACATAAATGCAAACAGAGAGCCCATTAAACACTGGTGGAAAAATGGAAGCCCTGGAATGTCTCCAATATAACTAAAGAGCAGTCCAGGACTGGAGTGATTCTGTGTTTGTTTTCTGTCCATTTTTCATGGTTTGCTCATTGTCACTTCGAACTCTTCCAATATCATTAATACAGCTGACCAATGTTATTTCTAAGAAAAATATTTTCATTTTAAAAAAAAAAGAAGGACATTTTCCTGCGAATAATTTTTTTCTGAGTGTGGTGATATATTGTTGAAATACTCCTTTTTCTATAAACAATTGACTTTTTTTTTTTAAAGCCGTGTTTATTGAAAAAATTACTGGAAATATTACCAAATCTTCGTCAATTAATCACAGATATAACATTTTTACTTCATAAAATCTGTTGAGAAGGAGTGCAAGGCAGGGCCATGTGTGACAGGATAAATCCGAGCAGTGCTGCTTGTGGGAGCACAATAGTTCATGTTTTAAGGGTTTGAGTGGTTCTGAGAATCATCCCAAAAATCCACACTATTTATGGGATGGGGACTCAAGTATGTGCTGATGGGGAGGAGAGAGCAGAGCTTGGTTCCAAAAGGGCATCTCTGAGCTCCTGTTCTTGGAATTGTTGAGTGGACAGACTCCTCTTTCCCATCCCATAGCCCATGTTCCTCGTTTTCCCATCTCCAACAAAAACCAGCACTGAATGTGCCCAAATATCCCTGGTTTTACCCTTTTATCCACCCTGCTTTTATTTTATGGATGCTCAACTCCACCTCCGGACTAATGAAACTCCTGAAACTCTCAGGGGAAGGTTGGAGGATATCAGGAGACTGAGACACATTGGGGTGGACAAACTGAGCTTCCAAGACCCCCAAAAACCTGGACAAGGAGATGGGGAAGGAGCTGGTGCCCCTCGGGAGGTGCCAGGGCAGAGCGAGGTGGGACAACCCCAGGTAATGCCAGGCTTAGGTGTGGCCAGGGAAAAGCAAATCGAGGAGTAGCCAGAAAATGACAAACAGGGGATGAATTGTGAGGAGCTCAGGGGGAAAGGAGGCTCCTCGGTGTTAAAGAAATATCTTAATCACAGCTTAATTCTTGTGTGTAATTACAACTCCGCTCTCCCTCGCTCCCCCTCCCTGGCAGAGGTTAATTTTGCACACGCTGTGTGTGCACATTAAATTTTCCCTTGCCAGGGACACGGGGCACTTATTGACACAGATGCAGAGCACTTGAAGCCGGGAGGGGAGGGGGAAGCTCTGGAGCCAGGACCCAGGGCCCAGCCCCACGGCGATGGTAATTTGTGGTTTTTCCTCCGACGTTTAGTAGCCACAAAGAAGCCTTAGAAATTTCTGGTCAGAACCAGGACTCCCCTGTTCCTCTGCAGACGAAACACTGAGCCCTTACACTCCAACCCAATAAATATTTCATCTGGTTTGGAGGGAGAAGGGGTGGAGCCGGGCAGAAATTGTGTTTCACAAATGCAAATGACAGCTCGGACCCTCCAAGAGCCAAATCCTGCCTGGCCTCCCACCCCTGAGTGTGGGCAGGGGCACGGGGGGGCTGTGGGCACGGGGACAGGTGAGGTCCAGTTGATGTGGGCACTCTTGGACACCACGGCCACGGCCACGGGGCTCCCCTGGAAAAGTGCAGTGAACCAGAGAAGCCACAGTGGGAACTGAATGTGAAAAATGTTACACAGAGGGAGAACTCGGAATCCAACCAGGTCTGGAAAGGTCCCAGATGTATTAAAAGACAGAAAGATAAGTTTAAAACTCACTTTTTTGCTCTGCCTTCCTGATCAATAACCGGTGGGCAGATTTCTGCATTTATTTAATAATGATTTTATTTCGCCTTCTCTCACTTTAATCTTTGTTAATCAGGTTTTGGGGCCAAGTTGGAGCATTGCCCTTAAATCTGATCCTCCCTCCTCGCCCTCCTGAAGGCACTGCTGTGATTCCAGCAGACCCTGTGATCACTGACTCATTGACCAAGGAGATGGGGGCAGCCTTTGGAAGAGTCACCATCATTCCTTTGGGAAGCAGGATTCCATCCAGGAGGAGAGAGTTTAATTGAAATGAAAAATTCAATTTTCTATATTAACACAGAAACTTCCAAAAATTTCTGTTGCCCCAGCACTAAAGGAAATCATCCATCCAAGCACTCTGGAGAATCAGCTGTGATAAAGAAAGGGTTTGAAATCAACCCAGAGTTCAATAAAATCTCCGTGAGCTGTTGAACTGGAAGGGAGAGGAAAATCCAGACCTGCATCTCCAAAGCTGAAGAGAGATGGACATGGGAATTTGTAGGAGGATTGTGTTCCCTGAGGCCATAAGCACTCTGAGGAATAAATCAGGGGCAGAATTTATTTAGGGCAGGGCTCTGATCTCCTCTGAGTGCTTTTAAGGCTGAAGGGAAATGCCCACATCGCTCTCCTGTCGCTGCCCTCGGAGGGATTTATATGCAGCTTTTAAGAGTTGTTCCTGAGAGGAAGATTTAATTCCTGCCCCAGCCCATCCTGACCCTCTGTGACTGATAAAATTCAGGGTATGCTGGAAGTTTGGGAAGTTTGGGAGGCAATCCTATAATTCTGGAGAGCTCCAGCTGCCCTCCAAGAGCTCATCCCACTCCATGACTCCATAAAAAACTTCCACAACAGGAAAATCACCAACCCCACAAAATCCAGTAAAAAACAAATATTCAGCAATAGGAACCAATGCACTTGATCAGAGGAGTCTCTCAGCAAAGGACACAGTTAATGTCCCCCAAAGACTTAATGTTTTATCCTTTATTTAAACTCCAACTGGAGTTTAGAATCACAGAATCATCCAGATTAAAAAAAGACCTCAAGATCATTGAGTCCAACTGGGATTGATAACATAAAGGCTAAATAAATCAGCATTTGGTTTGGTTCAACATTGATACAATTCCCGATTAGATAACTTATCAATTATTCCTAACAGGAGCCAAAATATATTACATTTCTACAAACTGCAAACAAAAAGTGGAAATGGTTATAGAGAGACCACCAAGTTTCATTATCTGAACTTGTAAAAAAGCAAGAGCAGAACGGAAAATGTTCGGAAACCTGAATAAAACTCAGCGGTTCAGCTCAGTGATTTTTAACTGCCTTTGGAAAAAAAAACCTTCCAGATTGACAAGGTGACAAGAAAAAACAAACCTTGCCTGTATTCCCTCAGTTTGAGGGAGTTAAGAGATATCTAATGAAGCAGGGAAAGTGATTATTATATTTTAAATACTGGTTTTTAATACCGATGGGGCGTCTCAAGTGAAACGAAAAGAAAGGCTGAAACTGGAAATAGAAGTTACTGCGAAAATCCATGAAAAGCTGCAAATATCAGCCTGTTTAAAATGATAATAAATCCACCGAGATCCCCAAGCGTATTTATTATGCTTGGGATTAACAATAATAAAACCAAAGCTGCTGCGATAGCCATGGAGGGATTGGATGGGAATAAAGTGAACCTCGCAGTTTGATTCTTGTTCTTCGTGTGTCGTCAGATTTTTGGATCCAGGGCACTTCTGAAATTACCCCAAGGTGAGGAGGAGCTGTGGGTGGCAGTGGGGTGGATCTGGGTGTGTTTTGGGGGGGTGGAGGTGATCCTGAGGGGTTCCTGGAGGGTTCCCAGTGAAGCCTTAAATGGCTCCCTAGGAACAGAGAGCAGGCAGGAATGAAGGAATCAAGGAGGGATTTGTTGGAAAGGCCTTCAGAGGTACACTCTGGGCTCCAGAGGGTCCTACCCCACAAAAAGAAGTGTCTCATTCAAAACCACCTTGAAAAATGGGCTCAGAACCTCTGCTTGCTGTGGCTTTGTAACCCAGGAGCCAAAACCTCTCAGTTCCTGAGCTCCTCGTGCTCTTATCAGGATCCTGCTCGTTTTTAGGGCAAGGAAACAGAGCCAGGGATCAAACACAGCCAAAGCTGCAGTGGTTCAGTCCCTGGTGCCTGAAATGTTCCCTAGGAACAGAGAGCAGGCAGGAATAAAGGAATCAAGGAGGGATTGGTTGGAAAGGCCTTCAGAGGTACACTCTGGGCTCCAGAGGCTCCTGCCTCAGTGCATCCCAACATGGACAAGGACAGCTCCCGAGTTCTTCCCACTTGGATCTCAGCATCAATTCCCCAAGCAGGAGCCAGGCAAGGATGGAATTTGCCCAAGCTTGCCCCCCTGTCGCCAAGATTGTGGTTTGCAGTTGTTGTTGGGCCTAGGAGGGTCTGGGTGTCCTTGGAGAGCTGGAGAGGCTTTGTTGTGTGTGTGTGAGCATGAGAGAACAGCACTGAACGAGCTCCAGGGAACTGCAGAGTGACACTGGGCAGGGCAGGGCTGGGAACATAGAAAAGTTCAAACCTAAGGAATCACCATCACGATCCTGGCACGATCCTGGCACTCTCTCCACATGCTCCCAACAGAGCAGGATGTGCCCATCGTGCCCTGGAGCCAAGGTCACCTCGATGCCTCCTCAGCTCTGCACTTTTCAAAGCCAGAGTGGTTTCAGGATCTGTGAATAACTCTCCAATGAAACAGAGCTGTATGAAGGTTCCAAAAATACACCCACATTTCCATATGCTGAATTTTTTTTTTTTTTTGGCTAAGTTTATCAATCTCTTTCTGGTTTTTTTTTCCTTCACAACCTCTGTATTTTATGATAGTTTTACAAAAAATGAATCTTCTTCCTTTGTCTTTATACCTCCAGAAATCCCAGAGTCTGGTTCTGCAAACCTTCTCACCTATTCACTAATTAATATATAATAAAATATTTCTAATTATTTCTAAATTTTCTTTCTAATAAGAAAAATGAAGGAAATATTTCAATGTAACTCCTTGAGGGAATCTCTCATGGGGTCAGCCTCAAACAGTGCCACCACTGCCACCTCCAAGACAAGAAATAAAACCCCAGAAAAGTGACTTTGAGGAGACACATCCAATCCATTTGGGGTCCCATTAGCTGAGAAGAACTCGGGTGTGATTTAAAGCTGCATTTTCATGTTTACCACTTGGCTGGGGCAATCTCCATGAGCAGATGATTCTGACATCAGCTGAGACAGAAAATGGATGAGTAGAAGCCACTCTGGAGGAAGAAACTTCCTGTTTTTTTCAAGCCTCCCAAAGAGTTTCAGCCTCTGTGGTTAGTGGAATGTCAGCAAATAAATAAAATGAAAACAAATCAAATGATTTCCTATAGGAATTCTTTCTGCCCTAAAGGCAGCGGGACTTTGGAAAATGTTCTCTAAACAGGAACTGGCAGAAACATCCCCAGCATCCAAATGGATTTTTTTAAATCTTCTTTTTATTTATCTTCTCCAGCTTGGGGAAATGCTGATACAGAAATACAGGTAACAATTTTAATGAGCATTAATTTTTTTTCCTTATTTGTGTTCTAGCTCTGAGTTGGTTTTTCCCAATACTCAATAGCCCTGCTTGAGTGCCTCACTGGGGTTCACATTCAAACCAGGCTGGACAAGGTTTCAGCTGAGTTTTGTCTCACTTAAGGTGGAAAACATGCCCCAAAATCTGGTTTTGATGAGACTGAGCCACTTCAGCTCAAAGTTTGCATTAAGGGCTTCATTAATTAACAAGAAATGTGTGGTTGAACTCTGGCTACAGCCTCGAGTGAATAACACAGACCTCTGAGTGCCACTGAGCTGCACTCTCCACACTTTCATGGGGTTTTAATTGCGATTTATTCGATTTCTTCACTTATCAAGGCATGATTCTTAATCAAGAATTTATGCACTTGTTTTAAAAATATACATAATGCGCAGTATGGAGGCATTGGCATTAATTATTGCCAGTGAGGGGAAAATAAAAGGAGCTTTCTGAAACCAGGGAGCAACCCTGGATCGCTGGCACTGAGCTGCTCCCAGGCCACCAGCTGAGCCCACAGGAGCTGGGGGTAGGGATGGGATCCTGGAATTCGGCACTGGGACAGGGAGAGAGAGGAATGAGAGGAAAAACAAACCCTGGGACAGCGGTGCTGGAGCAGAACTCGATGAGCTGCTGGTCCTGTGCCTGCCCCAGGCCCCCTCGCTCCTTTGGGAACCTTTCACCTCCTTCTCCAAGGCAGTTTCAGGCTTGTTATTTGTCAGATTAATTCAGCAGGATGTGCACTCGTTTTCTTCCTTTCCCATCGCTATTATGCTGTTTCAATCCAAAATATTGCCAATTTTGGTGGGTAATGAACTCATCCTCAGGGATTTTAGGTCCATATGTGCCTGACCTGCTTTGACATTGCCCCACTGCCCCTCTTGAGATCCACACCAGTTTCACCCAGTGCAGGTCAGGCCTTTTTTAGAGGAAACCTTCAACACCAGCTAGATAAAAAGCACTACAAATATCACACAGAGAGGGACACTCACATCCAATGAATAAAAACCTGGATGTTTTTGAGTAATTCCAGCCAGGAGTGAGGCTGACATAGAAGTGCTGTGATTTTGCTCTCCAATCTCAGATACAAACTTTATCCAGGGCTGAACATTGACCCTAAGAGATGGATGTGGTGGTAGAGGCAGCCATGGGCTGTGGTGCTGCCAACTCCACCTCCTTCAGCCTGAATTTAAGGACTCTTTTGGAGGTAGGTCCCAACTTTCCATGAAAGGGAAAAGCCATTTGTCTGTCTGTACGGGGAAGCGAGGCATGAAAATACAGCCTTTAAACAAACACAGTTTCAAATGATTCTCGAATTTCAGCTGACTGGCGAAGCCAGCGCCGTCCTCGGGGGGAGCCTGCTCCCAGTCTTGTTCCTGGCTGAATTAGGAGGGATCTTTCCATGAACAGGCATGGGAAACCTCCAGGTCCGACATCCTCCTCCTGTGTTCTCCATGTTTTAACACACCTCTTGTAAAATCAGAGACCCAAAGCTCTCGTGGAGACGATTCCTCTCCTAGTGACATGTGGCAAGGCAGACACAGAGCTCGTGGCTCCAGGTGTGGAGGGGACATCCAGGAAAGAGCCAAGTGGTGGAAACAATGAACATTTGGCACCTCACTCCATTTTCATTCCTTCTTCTGTCTCAGGGACGAGTGGTTTCCATAGGTGGAGATACCTCCCACGTCTCAGCATCACCCTGAGGTGCTCCCACCTCCCCATTGATGCCTTAGGTTTGAACTTTTCTGTGTTCCCAGCCCTGCCCTGCCCAGTGTCACTCTGCAGTTCCCTGGAGCTCGTTCAGTGCTGTTCTCTCATGCTCACACACACACAACAAAGCCTCTCCAGCTCTCCAAGGACACCCAGACCCTCCTAGGCCCAACAACTGCAAACCACAATCTTGGGGACAGGGGGGCAAGCTTGGGCAAATTCCATCCTTGCCTGGCTCCTGCTTGGGGAATTGATGCTGAGATCCAAGTGGGAAGAACTCGGGAGCTGTCCTTGTCCATGTTGGGATGCACTGAGGCAGGAGCCTCTGGAGCCCAGAGTGTACCTCTGAAGGCCTTTCCAACCATGACCAACCCAAACCCACCAGGAGAAGGCACTGCTGCCACCCAGACACCCTGAGCCCTGCAGCAGCTCCAACTCCCCTCCTGTGCTTCGGTTTAGAGGGAAAATCTGCTGCTTGGGGCAGGTGGTGGGGTCTGTGCTGGATGTTACAGCCACAAGCCAGTGGAGCACGGCTGGATTTGCCTTCCTGTGAAGCAAAATCTGGAATTCTCTGCTGAAACCTTCCCAAATTCCCTTCTCCAACATCTGTCCAGGTCTGGCTTGCTGAACTTGCCCTTGGCCTGAGGTGATTTATGGTCCCCTGCCATCCCAGCTCCCTCTCCGTGCCATTCCCCACTGCTGGGAGCTGCTGGTGCCCCCAGCCCCATCCATGGCAGCACCTGGGTGGGATGGGAATGGCTTTTTCCAAACAGTTCCTCCTCCTCAGATACGCTCTGCACATCCCTGTCTGGCCAGGAGCTCAGCCATTTATTTTTCCTCTCCATAGGCATGTTTGGAGCTGTGGGTGGCCTCTCCTGTTTAAAATAAAGAAGCCAGGGGGAAGCTTTGTTCTTTGCAGGCTGAAAATCAGAGCATCTGTCCTGTGCTGGGTGGGGAGAGGGAAGCAGCAGAGTTCAATCTGCTGGAAATTTCCCCACCTGAATTTTTGTTTTGCTCAGGTTGAAGGAAACAGGAAAACAAAGCAAAAAGAAGGAGACAAGAACCTTGCAGGAGAATGGGCTCAGCTCCTCCAGGTGATGAGAATGCTGTGAATCTGGACAGTCAATAAACTGGAATTTCTACAAATGATCAGAAATTCAAAATATTTGAGATCATCTCACAGCTCCTGAGTGGCCTCTAGCCAGGTTTTATTGGATTAATATTCCTGGAGCCATCAGCCCAGTTCAGAGACATCTGCAGGGGCACTCAAGGCAGAACATGTTTCATTCTGTAGTAAATTTAATATAAAAGATGTCTCTTTACAACTTCACTCACAGTTTGCCTCCACTTTCACTGTTTGAGGCATGAAATAGTTCCTTCAACCATGGCTTCTAGCCCCATTTAAAGCAAAACAAGCAGATCTAGGAGAGTCATTTTTAATAGAATTATTTTTAGAATATCCTGACATATTGCAAAACCATCCTGGCAAACTGGGAGACACCAAATTCACTGAAAAACAGCTCAGAGCAGCCCAGCCCTGCCCACGAGCACGCAAGGCCATGAAGGACTAAGTCACCTCATCGATCCTCCCAGCGCAGGACAGGTTGGGTTTCTGCCTCCCCTTGCACCTTTGAGCCTCATCATAAATATTCTCCCTCTGCAGTGGAAATTTGCCCAGGGCAGGGACATTTATGACTTGTCATGGGGTGCTGGACCAACACCAACACCAAGGTGGGCAGGGAGGGCATAGCTCTTCCCTCACCACTGTCCCCACCACGGGGAACGACTCCTGGTGTCTCCAGACCTTCCTGCCCCATCCTGACGAGGTAAGGATCAGGCTGGAGTGGCCCTGGGCCTTGATTTACACAGTGCTCCTTCTACCACTGCTTAACTCATCCCTGTGCATCCACTGCAGAGCCTGTTTTCCTGCCTGGAATTTCGTTCCTGGCTAAGGAATGGCAGGAGATGCTTCATTATTGCCTGCCTCGAAGCGGGAGAAGAGCCTATTTTTAAACTGGTGTTTTGCAGGTCATTAATCCCAGCCCTGGATGGGAGCCTTTAGCTTTTGACCTCCCCAGTGACCGAGTTATTTACTGCAGACGACAAATGGTTATTTTTCAGAGTTGTTTTCAAAAGGTTTTTCCCATTCTGGAGACTTTGTAGGAGCCCTCACGGTTCCCCTGTCTGGTATCCTTAATCCACCCTGAAAGATATACAGGGCACTTTAGGAATGACTCATGCCAGTGTAAGAGGATGGTTATGCAATATCCACATTATTCCTATTATTTCTTGGATGCCTTAGTCTCATAACTCTGCATGGTCTTAATATTGAGCAGTTATCCCAGGGAATTTGAGCTGCATGACATCCACAGAAAATCTCCAAGAGTTTACTGATACAGTTCCCAAATCCACGTCCGTGATCGGCACTAAAAATGGGCAGAACTGGGCTTTGAGGGTCAGCTCGAAAATCAGATATTTATTGTTATTTATGGCACGTGTAAGTGTATCCTGCAACAAATGAACACGGCTTCATTAAATCATGATTTTAAAGTGACTCTGTGGCAGGACTGATAATTGATATCAGCAGATGAAGGGGGAATTCTGGTCTGTGCAGACAATTACTGAAGACGGTGGGAGCAGTGCTCCCACCAGCCCAGGAGCTGCTCCTTCCCCCTTCAGAGGGAAGGGGGAAACCAGGAGCAGGGAGATAAGGAACAAGCAGCTCAAGGTTACATTTCCAGTGATGCCTTAGGTTTTAAGTTTTCTATGTTGCCAGCCCTGCCCTGCCCAGTGTCACTCTGCAGGTCCCTGGAGCTCGTTCAGTGCTGTTCTCTCATGCTCACACACACACAACAAAGCCTCTCCAGCTCTCCAAGGACACCCAGACCCTCCTAGGCCCAACAAGAACTGCAAACCACAATCTTGGGGACAGGGGGGCAAGCTTGGGCAAATTCCATCCTTGCCTGGCTCCTGCTTGGGGAATTGATGCTGAGATCCAAGTGGGAAGAACTCGGGAGCTGTCCTTGTCCATGTTGGGATGCACTGAGGCAGGAGCCTCTGGAGCCCAGAGTGTACCTCTGAAGGCCTTTCCAATCAATCCCTCCTTGATTCCTTTATTCCTGTCTGCTCTCTGTTTCTAGGGAGCCATTTAAGGCATCACCGGGGGAAGGAACCAGGAGGAGATTTATGCACACAAATGGTCCATTCTCCCTCATTTTTCACCTCTTGGCTGTGCCACTCCGTGTCCATGTCTGTAGGTGTTCCACAGAGCTGGGATGGTGTTCCTGGGGCTGGAACAGCTCCTGTGCCACACAACCAACACTCAGCTGAGCTCGGGGCAGAGCAAATCAAAGAGGACGAGGTGATGAACACAAGGTGCCCCCAAATGATACTCCCAGCTTCAGTTTCCGTGGCTTAATCTGCGTTTTGGCTGAGCAGGGCAGGCCTCCACGGTGGAGTGTTGGTTTAGTGGTTGGAGGATGACATAAAATAAAAGCCCTGAGTTCAAAGGGCCTGGCTGTTTACGGGAATCCCACCCCCCGAGCCCTGGCAGGAGCGTCCCGGATTACTCATCCGCGTTAACTCTTTGGATAAACATTTCCCTGTCGAGCCTAAGGTCGAGCTGCACAGTCCCTGACAAGAAAAAAAATTTAAAAAAAAAAAAAAATCCATGTTCAAAAATAAACACAACATAGGTCTGAATTAGGGGCTTGTTTCTTACAAAGGGAGATGTATTTACACAAGGGCACCTCCTCGGGACACGTTGGTTTTGAGAAGGAGAGAGGTGTGGAGGGGTCTGGGAGAGGTAATTAGTGTGGAGCAGGGATCTGAATATCACTGAGTGACAGCACTTCAAGAGGAAAGGTTTTAAGCCATGCCAGCTCTGCAGGACAGGAGTTTGGGAATGGCTTGGGAGCTCCAGGGTGAGCTCAGGAGGTGAAGGATCTGGCAGGCACGGCAGGATTGGCTGGGAAAGCAGAAACACCTCCAGCTCCACCACCATGAATTACTGCCATCCACCCAATTTCCATGATGTCAAGGAAGTTTGAAGGCAAATAGGCTGGACCTAAATGGAGGATGGGAGTGTGGAGCAAAAACATGGTAGATTTGGGGTTTTTTTTTTGGCTTTCCCCAAAGAAGGTGGTGGCACATTTAAAAGTAAGAATTGAAAGAGAAATTCAGCTCGTGATGATGAATGGTCAGGAATTCTACTTGAGAGCAGCCCCACCATGTTTAATAGATGATTTAAATGTTTGCATCCAGCACGGGAGGGTAAAGCAGGGTAAGGAGCGTTGATGGGAAATAAAATTCCCAGCAGAAAAAGTGTCAGGGTGTTTGTGTTCCAGGTCTGCAAAAACCTCTGTCCTACAAACTGCAACTCATCAAAAGGAATTAATTAGGAAGAAATCCTTCCCTGGGAGGGTGGGGAGGCCCTGGCATAGGTGCCCAGAGAAGCTGTGGCTGCCCCTGGATCCCTGGTAGTGTCCAAGGCCAGGTTGGAGCAGCCTGGGACAGTGGAAGGTGTCCCTGCCCGTGGCAGGGTTGGAACAGGATGATCTTTAAGGTCCCTTCAAGCCAACCCATTCCATGATTCCATGATAATTTCAGTAGCAAAGGAGGGGCCTGGAAGAGCAGAGAATTCTGTTTGCAGTGCAGCACACTTTGAAACTGTGCAAGAACCACACATTTTTAACCTGTTCTACAGTTCAGCAGTGCCATGACAACATTTCCATTTCCCTGCTCGATTTTCTCACAAATTTTTAATTTTTTCTTTTACAAAGCTGCAGAAAAGTTCAGCACCTATGCTGATGCTCTGAAGGGTTGTCTTTGACAACTTAGGATATTCCTAAAAATTGGGCAAGACTGTTATTAAACCTCTTGGCTCTATCCACATGCTGGACAGCATCCCAAACGCTGCTCACACCATCATCTTCTGGGCATAACAATGACAATAAAACAAGAAATTCCAATAAAACTGGAAAAAAAATAGCAGTTCATAAGGATTCTGTCTAACCTACAGCTGGAAACGAGATGACAAACAGACCAGCAAGGCCAACTAGGATTTTTTGGGGTACTGATTTAAAGCAGAGAAGCCACAGTTGGTAGTTTATCAATTCCAGTGGAAACCGAGGATCATGGAACTAAAAGGTATTAATCACCACGGATTACAGAACCCAAGGCTTCTATTAATTTCCCTGCCAGTTTCGTTATCTTCTCAGATTTTCCTGTCATTTCTTGAAGGCTTCCCTTGTAAATTCTGCCTTTCAGGCTCTAAGAGGCCATTAGAGGATGGCAGGAGTCCTGTGCTTTTCTCGTAATGAATTCTCGGGTTATCCCTGGGTTTTCCTGTGCAAACAAACTGAAGCCACACACAATTTATCCCTCGGCTGCCCCGAGCAGACATTCTCCAGTAGGATCTTCTATTTTTAATTATTCTGAATTCTATTCTTCTGTTGGAATAAACTGGGGGAGGCTCCCAGGCTTTGCAGTGCCTTGTTTGGGCTAAAAGGGAAACATCATCTGGTGCATTATGCATGGGAATAATAGTTTGGGGGTGTTTTAATTGGGATTTCAAGAGTTAGGGCACTCTGGAAGTGCTTGCTGAGCACAGATTCAGCCTGTGGAGGTAGAAATCTTCCATTTCTACACAAACAACTTTGTTTCAGTGAAAACTCCTGGGATTTATATGGGAACAATGCAAACTTTCCCCTCCCATCCTGCCCTGATTAATTCAGTTGTATTTTAAGCTTCTTTTTACGACCATCACAGGCAAAGCTGAGATTCCCATCCCACAAAAAATCACTTGAATGGTAGAATCAAGGATTCATGGAATGGTTTGGGTTGGAAGGAAACCTTAAAGCCCTTTTTATTCCATCCCCTGCCATGAGTGGGGACACCTCCCACTATCCCAAGTTGCTCTAAGCCTCACCCAACCTGGATTTGGACACTTGCAGGGATGCCCATTGATGTCAAGAGCTGAACCTTGGGCTGCCACCAGAATTCTCCTGACTCCAAATGTTTTCATCCACATGGATTTGGGCCCATCCCTTCCATTTAATGCAATCACTGGTTCCACAGCATTGGCTGTGTGCAGCCCTTTAAATTGAGGAAATGCTCTTTAAAAACCAGGAATTCTTGCTAATGGTACTGTTACATTTAACCTTTCATGCCATTTCCATTTGCAGGTTGTACTAAGGCAAAATCAACAAACTTTGTTGTATTTTTGGGGTAATTTTCACTGTAGCTTTGCAATTCAGCAGCTTCCTCAAGCTCTGTTTGCAGCACAGAGTTCCTTATTCATCAGCAGCAACATTTTCCCTTTGTTTTATTCTCCTATAGCCAGGAACATAATCCAGTCATGATGTTCAGCATGGTGACAGCACCAATATTTCATGAGAAGTAAAGAGGGATCAAAACTAGTCCCTAACTTATGTATGGAGGAGGAGGGGAAAGGAGGAGAGGCAGGAAGATTTGATGTGGATTTTCTTTGATTTTATGCAGAATTTCTTTGATTTTGTGCAGAATTTTGCATTGCTCTGGTAAGAATCTACTCACTACTGGCACTCCAACATGCCAAAATCATTCAGGCAAAGCTTCTTTGGATTCCCTGAGCCCTACTTTACAACTTTTAACCATTTCCACGCTGCCATTTGTTTCATTCCATGCCAAACAACCTCCCCATTTATATGGCTTTTCCCCCAGCCACAAAGTGAGCATATAATATATTACAGGTCGATTTCCTTTGATATCCCCCCCATTCCCAGCTGTCTTTCCCCACTCCCAAGCCGTGGATTAAGCAGCTCCCAGGCAGCCCACGGAGCTGGGCAGCAGGAGAGCTCTGCAATAAGTCCTAAATTGAAAGCTCTGCTGTGTCTCCCCACTGGGAGAGCCTGCTGAGATAGGCTTCTTTTAATATTGCCTTAATAGGCTCAGTTAATTAAGTTCAGTCTATCTGGAGGGATTTTCATGGCCTGTGGAGCGCCGGCAAATGGGAGCCTATTCCTGCCCCAGTTATTATCAATAGTGACTCGGGGAAAGTGATTGCAGCACTCGGGAGAAAAAAAAAATAAAAAAAAAAAATTAAAAAAATTTAAAAAAAGGGAAACACCTTCCCGGATTTTGCTGGCTCCGCACATTTCTGAGGATCCCAGCCCGGGGCCAACATCCAGCGGAGCTGCTGGGGGGAAAACGGGGCTGGAAAAACGGGGCTGCCTGTGCCCAACCTTAAAGGCTCGAACCTGGCAGCAACCCCTGCTCCTCCTCACGCGGCCTTAAAGCATGAGCTGCCGGGGCTGTTAATCACTCAATTAGGCCCTAATTATCAACACCCGCCGCATCAAAAGGCCTCCCGTGGGCAGGGCAGGGCTGTGGCCATTCTCTGTGACAGGTGATCCCTGCCCACCAAGGGCTCGCTGGAGCCGGGGCTGGCGGCGATCAAAGCGGGCACGCAGCTGATGCTCCCCGGCTTCCTCCGGCCCGGCGACACGGACCGCGGCTTTTATCGATTATTCACCCAGCACCGCGGCTTTTATCGATTATTCACCCAGCCCCGGGGCTCAAATCAAAGCCTGGCCTCGGGCAATGGGGCAGGAGGGGAGCGGTGCCTGCTCCTGCCGCTGAGGAGGTGAAGGCTGAGGTTTTATGGAGCCCGAGGATGTCCTGAGTTGGAAGGGATCCGCCAAGGATCGTCCAGGCCAACTGCTGGCCCTGATCAGCTCCATCCACAAAATCCCTCTGGAGATGTGGCAGGTTTGGTGCTGTGAGCACTGCCTGTGCCCAAACACCCTCTGGGGGAAGAACCTTTTCCCAAAATCCAACCCAAACCCACTGAGGGAAGAAACTTTTCACCAAAATCCAACCTAAAACCACTGAGGGAAGAACCTTTTCCCAAAACCCAACCTAACCCCCTGAGAGAAGAACTTTTTACCAAAATCCAACCTAAACCCACTGAGGGAAGAACCTTTTACCAAAATCCAACCTAAACCCACTGAGAGAAGAACCTTTTACCAAAATCCAACCTAACCTTGCCCTGACACAGCTTCAGGCTGTTCCCTCGGGTCCCCTGTGCCAAAATTCTCAGCCTCTGAAGTGACCTCTGCAGGCAGATTCCTCTCTGATTCTAACAATGTCTCTGATATTGAAAGCTGGCACTGAGGTGAGGCTTTTCCAGCAGCTGGGGATGTCCTGAAGGTAACCCTGGCTCCTGGAGGAGCCTTGCAGGAGCTGCTGTATCTCTTCTAGGCAGGAACAAAGCCTATGGAAAATTCTGGGCCACACTTCCTTATTTGAACCAGACACAAATGTAAAAACCATCCCTTCCAACACTGCAAGCTAAATCTGAGGGTTGGGAATGCACATATTTTCTTTCCTTTGAATATATGCAAAATACCTGCTCCCTCCTTAGTGTTAAATAAATTATTTTGCACATAGTCAGGAATTTTTTCTCTCTCCTTGATGTTCTTCAATGTAAAGATTGATTCAATTAAAGATAAATGTTCTTATTAACCATTGCTTTGGCTGAAATACAGTTTAGCAACACTTGGTCTGTAATGATGGTTTAACTTTTGACCCATTTCTGATATTTAGCATGCACAGCTTAAATGGAATTAAGAAGCTGTGCTTTCACAAAGCTTGTAGGGAAACATCTCAAGAAGAAGTGGTCAGGTTGGGGCAAGAATGTTCTGACATCCACCAGGGTGCAAAGAGCCACTGGAAAACCGAGTCCAATAATTTGGCATTCGAGGATGCCCCAGCAATACAAGAATTCTCTCACCCTCTCCAGTCCCAGCCTCATTTCCTGGGTTTTACCATGACTCGGGGTTGTAGAGGCATGCAGTGAGTCAGCCTGGATCAATTTTCCTAATCCTCACAAAATGTTGATAATTTGTTCAGCTGTTCCCTTTTAACAGAGTGACAGAACAAATGCAGAAGGAGAATTTTAGCTTGGGTTTCTTTCAGCAGCTCCAAACTGGCATCCAGCTGAAAGCTTGTGATGAAGGACTTTAATTCCACCACTGAAGGTATTTGATGACATTCTTTTTACCCTCAATGACATGATAAAGGTGGAGCTGGAGGGAAAAAGGATGGCCCAGTCCTCTTGGGGTTCCCTGGGCTGGGAAGTTCAAAATCTGGAGCTGGAGTCACTCAGCACAGAGCAGCATGTGCTGTTCCCCACTTGTGACACTTTCCAAGGACGAGAAGAGCTGCAGGTCAGAGGCACAGCAGGATCCAGGCTCTGTGCAGGGTTCCCCACTCCCCTCAGCCATCAGGGAATGAAGATCCTCAGTGGTTTTGAAGGAACCATCCAGAGGGAAGAGGGATGCTCTCTTCAGCTCTGGATCCTCAGCTCTGCACTTTTGTCCACCTGCATTGCCCTGCTGGTGGCTGAGGGCATCTCCTGCCATCCATCCCTTTTATCCTCCCAAGATTTCTTGTCTAGGTCGGCAAACAAACATTTTGTGATGGGGATGGGCTATTTAAGGGTTCCTGAGAGCTCCTGGGTGTATTTATAAGTTCAATATACAATAGATTCCTACAGATAAACCCTGCCATCCATCCCTTTTATCCTCCCAAGATTTCTTGTCTAGGTCGGCAAACAAACATTTTGTGATGGGGATGGGCTATTTAAGGGTTCCTGAGAGCTCCTGGGTGTATTTATAAGTTCAATATACAATAGATTCCTACAGATAAACTCCTAAAGTGTAAATCCTGGATTATTCTTGCCCAGGCTGAAAGCAGCACCAGCATTTCTCACAGATGTGTCATCCATTCCTTCCCCACCTGGGATTAACTGTAATCAAAAGTGACGTCCAAGACGATCCCTGTAGCCAGTTATTTGTTTTCTTAACACAGGCCAGAAGATTTCTTACTGCAATTTTGCAAAAGATTACAAAATATTGCCTTATGTCCTTCCAAAGTCCTGCCATTGTGCATTTATGGGGAAGAGGTAAGGAGTGAACTGGAGGAGTTCAAGCATGAACAGGTTTAATATTTTGAAGTTTCTCCTCTAAAATATTTCAGACTTTTTCCTCTAAATGTGTACGTTAGGAACGTTTGGATCATAAATAACATAGATCTACAAAGGTGGCAAGAAGTGGGGAGTTTAATTTAGATAAAAGCAGAACAAAGCATTTGGAAATCGGCTTCATCATCTCACTGTTTGAAGAAATGTTTGACCTAAAGGAAGATATTCACAGAGACAAAAGCAACATCCAAAAGTGCCCCAGAATTGCCAAGTGCTCCTGTACGCTGGATGCTGCGAATAACCAAGCGGCAAAGATGTGGCACAGGAGGATTCCTGGGATAACCACGGGGCCTGGAAATACCTGGGAGTGGGAGAGGGGACCCGAGGGCCAGCTGGTGACAGAGCAAAGAGGAGCTGGGCTCCAACCCAAGCCCTTGACTCCCAGCCTGGGCAGGGGGAGAGGTGCTGCGTGGTTGGGGAGTGACTCAGGCTGCTCTCTGCCGAGCCCTGTGGCTTGGCCACTCTGCTGAAGGTTTTGTTCTGAGCTGACATTTCTCGCTCTGATTAATCCTTTCCAGCCCCTGGGCTCAGCTGACTCGGCTGAGCCATTGTTCAGCTCTGTGAACTTCGTCTCTTTTCAGGGCTTAAACAGAAGACCCCTCTCCCCTCCCCACCTCATCCTTCTTGCTGAAAGCCTGTTTGTAAGAGCCATAATGAAACTCCAGGTGGCCTGGTGATTCCTGAGTAATCCCCTCAGGGATTTGAAGCACTTGGTTATGCCTCATGCATGGTAACAAGCCATGGATGTGATTTTCCCCTCTTGCTTTCCGCTGGGCTGTGATTTAATAAGTGCAGGGCATTAAATGCTCCAAAAAAAAAAAAAAAAGTTCAAAATCAAAACAATCCCTGGAAACACAACAAGCTGTGCAGTGTGTGTGCATGGACAGTGTGTCCAGCAGCTCCTCACTGAGCATTAGATTATCTCCTGAGCCAAGCTCCGCTGAGGAGAACAGCAGATAACTCTGGGGCAAGTCCTAATGCCACAGCCAGGCACCTACATCTGGTCCCAATTGTCCTTCCCTTCTATCCCATATCCCAGACATCACCCTGGCTGTGCCACCAAGCACCTTGGAGCTTGGGGAATGGTGAGAGTCAGCACTTTCTGAAGTCTTTCGCTCCTCTAAAGAAAAAGCTGAAGGGGAACAGAGCAAAATGAGTTTTCAAAACGAATTGCAAAAAAAAAAGGGAGTTCATGGTATTTGATGAACTTCCAGAGGTCTGTTTGTCACATGTGTAAAGGCCAAGTGGAGCAGAAAAGGCAGAAGAAGCTTGGAAAGGTGTGGTGGCATTATTGGGATGCTACCTGGACGCTCCAGTGATTCATTTCCTTGCCTGTGCCTGGCACCAGAACCTGCCCAGCTTCTGAGCAGAGGTGAGGAAGGTGAGGGAACCTTTGCTAAAGACTCCTGAGGTCAATCATTGCATTGGCTGAGGTTTTACCTCGGTTAATGAAGTTATTTTGGCTGTTTCCATGGATTAGTGAGAATTGCTAATATTGTTACTAGAAAAAAATAGCAGAACTAAGATCAGGGTGCAGCTAATGAGGGGCTTAACTACTAATTCCTAATTAGTGCCAGCGAATCAGGCCCTGCATTGCCCTGCACCCCAAAACTGAGCTGTGTCCCCTCAGACGTGTGCTGGTCCCTGTCAGAGCTGGCTGCAGCCTGAAGGGATTACACCTCTCATCCCCTGCAGCCACCCTCATCCTCCTGCCTGGGGAGCCCAGCATTGTGCTCCATTGGTTCCACCAGAAAGGAATTTCCATGGGAGAGCCAGGATGAATAAATTACCAGCAAATTGCTATTGGCAGGGTGAGGTCGGGAGCAAGCAGGAGAGAAGGACCTGGAGACAGGGAGGGAAAGGCAGAGGGGAAGAAAACAGCTTTGGTGCATGTTGAAATCCTTGCCTAATTTTGGTTTGAGGCTCCACTGCGGGCCAGCAGCTGCTGCAGATGATGTATTACGAACGACTTATTGCTGTAATGCATCATGAAGCTCCATGGCCCTGCTGACAGGTTCCCCTAATACATCATCAGAGCACTGCCCAGCAGGAACAGGAGTCCTGCAAACCAAACAGCTCCATAAATTTCTGTACAGCCCCGCCCCCTCTCCAAATCGTGGATTTCTTTTCTGCTCTATTAAAGATTTCGGCTTTGAAAAGTGTGGCCCTCATTAAACAGGCTCTGATGGTTTCATAAGTCCCCAAAGTCATTTAAGGTTTTAATATAAGAGATTAACTATTGCTATTGTTGCTCGGCGAGAATAAATTCTCTTTAAATACTTTTTTATGCCCTCCTGGTAGTGAGTGAGGAGCTCAACTTGCCTGTGAGGAGGACCTTGGCTGTGGGGTGAGACAGGCACTGTTCAACCTCTTAAAAATAAAGTTCAGGGCTTTGAGCAGCGAGGCAGCATTGTGGTGACCCCAGAGATCCACGGAGATGGAGCTGCTGCCACATCCAGAGGGAATTTGTGTGGCTTCAAGATAAGCAGGAGCCCTGGATGCTCAGGAAGCATTTTCTGGAAGTCAGGCCCTGAAAGCCCAGAGGTTGTATTGCACAGAATAATGAAAAAATATCCTGTGGGTGCAGGGAAGGGTTTTGAGCAGCTCAGTGATGAAATCCAGAGTTGTGGCCTCAAAAATTGTGTTTGGGTCTGACTCACCCAAAAATCTGACAATCCCAGAGGCTCCTCAGGGGTTCCTGCAGCTCTGCTGTGGTGCAGGACACCAGGGCTGGGTGAGCACCCCAGGGCAAGGCACAGAGAGCTCACTGCCCAGTGCTGGGGAAGGAGGCTGCACTGGGGTCTCTCCCCACTCCTGAGACCCCAGGGACTGCTCCAGGTGTGATGGGGATGATCCTGCAGAGAATCCACAGGGACTGCAGCTCCCTGAAGGACAGAGACATCACAGGACACCTCCCACAACATTCCCTGAGCTCACAGAAGGGCAGGTGCAAAGGGAAGGGATGAGCTGGAAATCAGGGCTTGCATTTTCCCTGGCCATGGAAAGGTGTGTGAAGGTTCCTAAGACATCCTGGTGGTAAAATTTGGGGTCATTTCTCCTCGGATTTACAAGAGAAAAATGAAGACTTTTCCACACAGACAGCAGAATGCATCGGTTCACAAATGAGAATTAATAAAAAAGGGGAAAAAATCAAGGAAAGAGAAGGAGATAACAGGAAAAGAGCAGGGGAATTTAACCTGTATTTAGGTTATAGCACAAACACAACCCTTTGCACAAACTCTGGGAAGATCTGGGTGGCACCAGGGGTGATCCTGAGGAGGTGCCCAGTGAGAGGAGCCGTTCACAGGCACTGCTGGAAACTCCAGCAAGGAATTGCCAGCAATTTCTGAGAAATGCGTTTCATGGGAGGGTATCAGCACCTTGGATTTGCCTTGGAAATGCCCCCGGGCTGGGCGGTGCCGCCGCCATTCCCGAGCTATTTTGGATCCCAAGATTAAGTGTCTTTTTATTTCGTTGAAATGGGTTTTAATTGAAGGCGCTGCTCTGCTCGAGGTGCACCAAACGAACGCGGTTTGGTGTTTTTCTTTCCCAAATCCTAAGGGGACGTGCCCCTAGACCAACATTCGACTGTTTTGTTTTTGGGGTTTTTTTTAGTTTTTTTTTTCCCCCCTCGGTCAAAAGATCCAGTGTGTGCTAATTCTGTCGGGCTCCCTCTCACTCAATCACTCATATTCAGTGCCCCCTAAAGAAACATTGCAGAAGCCAGAAGGGTAAGAAATTACCCAAATGAGCTGCCTGTGCTTCTCCCTCACATATCACACACGGAATTGTTGCCACCTTGCTGGGAAAATTAGCCCTGGCTTGGCTTTGCTTATCAAATAACAGAGGAGGTGCTGTGCTGGGTCAGGGCAGGGCCTGGCCAAAATTGGGGCTGGGAGGGAAAGGATCCTGCAGAATTTTATAAACTGATCTTCCAAACCGAATTTGCAGAGATTTTGGGCTGTGTTCCCCATACAGAAAAGATTTGTGTGTGCCTTGTTTAATCTTTCAAAATGCTTAATTTAATCTGTTTACTTGATTTATTTAATCTGTCGGTGTGCCTTATTTAATCTGCGAATGTGCTTAATTTAAAGAGAAAAACTACTTTTGAATTAGACAGAAACCCTCTGATTTTATCACTTTGCAAACTCCTGTCTTTGCTGAGTTCTGCTGATGTTTTAATGCAGAAATGGGCTCAGGGAATGTTTTATTTCATCCCAAAAATGCAGTTTTGCGGCAATCCTTCTTTAGTAGAATGAGCTTTTATCAGAAACTTGGTGATTTTTATTTTGCAAAACTTTGTTTCAAAATTTGCCATGATTTGAAAACATCAGCAGCTAAATCAGAGAAAAAGAAAGGATTTTCTTCCCGAATCCTATTTTTATTTCCTATTTTTAAGGAATCCAAAAGCTTTTGCTTCAGTTTGACCCAAGACAGGATAATAACAAAAAAAATCAGTTCAGCCATGGAGCTGAAAAATCAAATTTTCATACAAATTTATGTGTAAAAAATATTTATTCTTCCCAGTTACTGGGAGCTGATGGGGGGTGTATCTTTAATTAGGATACTAATTAAATTAATTAACTATTTAATTTTCAGCTTAGACCCAGCAGAAGGCAAAGGAGAACCCAGCAGCTGTTGGGATGTTGGGAATGGTGGAGGAGGGTGTTTGATACCCAATGGCTTTTTAAGTCACCAGGGCAAGCACCAACCTTCCTTTGCCTCCTGCTGCAGCCAGGACATCCTTTGGAATGTGATGGCAACAGGAATTCCATTTGGGAACAGGAATTCCATTTGGGAACATAAATCCAGATCCAAATTTTGCTTTTAAGGACACAACGCCTTCATTTTCCTTGATTTACACCACAGCAAATCCAACTCCTACAAATAACAGGAGTTTAAATAATAATAAAACCAGAATAATGAACCAAAAATCTGTTAAAACTCTGAATTTCAGGAATAACATGGGGGATTGTGCTGCCTGTGTCTCTGAGCTCCTGATTGCTGCTCTCTGCCCCAAGGATCCACCTGCCTCAGGTGCACCTTGTGCCCCACCTCATCCTCTGGTTTTTTATAATTTATCTGAGGTGGTAAAATTACTCGAGGCTCCTGGAATATTCTTTATTTTGAAAATTGCATAAATTACTCAACACTCTGCTTATACATGAGAAAATTTAATGCACCAGGGCTGCATTTCAGCTGTGTCTCAACCAAAGCAGCCCTAAAATCCAAACAGAGCAGCAAAAGCTGCAGCATCCATCCAGACACCCTCCCTGCCTCCTGCTTTCAGCAGATCTGGTTTCTTTCCTTGGAGCTTGCTCTGCATCACAGAATTTTGGAGACTAAACCCCAATGCAAACAAAAGCAAGCGAGGTGCTGAAGGCAGCTCATGGATGAGGAGAGTGGGAACTCCCAGGCTACACAAGGGGATGCTCTGAGGCTCAGCAAGTGCAGAGACCTGTCCATCCTCATCCAGCACAGCCAAAAATCCCAGATTTGAGGTTTTGGGAGGTTTCCCTGACTGTCCAGCTCTGTGCTGGGCTCTCCTGAGCAGCCCCGTGTCCGGAGTGTGTGGGTCTGTGCCCAGAGCCTCCTTACGTCACCAGGGAGAGAAAAACCCCCAACCCTTCCAGCTCCCCAGCCTTCTGCAGCCCAATTTATGTCCAATTTGCAGACTTTCAACATAGCAGCCTCACAGTTCATAAAATCAAACTCAGCCAGGGCTAAGTCTCTGGGTAATGGATTTAGGATCACTCGAGGTGTTACTGGCAGTTCATGATGGGTAACTTTCTTGTTAACTAAAGTCCCTTTTGCTAAATGAGTTCCAGGTTTAACTCCCCCCCCATCCCAGCCTTCACTCTCCCTTTTTTTTCCCTTTTTTTTTCTTCCCCCCCCCCTTTTTTTGGCAGTGCTGTTCTGGATGGGAAGGGAGGGGGAGAGGAGGAGGTGGCACAGGACATTTTATTGGGCTGTGCGTGGAGGGCTTTTCATGGCTGGGGCTACGGGGAGCAGAGACAGAGGGAGCGAGAGGGGGGGAGCAAGGTGGGATAAGTCAGTCTTTGTGTAAGGGGAAGGTGCTGAAAGGAAGGCTGTGTGCTGGGGCCGGGGAGCAGCCCTCTGGCTCCGCTCGTCTGCACGGGGCTCTGGAGCCAGCCTGGGGCTTTTCGGCTTCTGTGGGTACCCCCAGGCACCGTGGGGAGCATGGCCAGGCAGGGAAACCATGGCCTGTACGTGGCAGAGAAACTACAGCCTGCACACGGCAGGGAAACCAACACAGCAGGGAAACCATGGCCTG
>VZTN01022936.1:24799-82551 GCA_013400515.1 Erpornis zantholeuca
CCATGGCCTGGTCATGGCATGGAAACCAACACAGGAGGGAAACCATGGCCTGCTCATGGCATGGAAACCATGGCCTGGTCATGGCATGGAAACCATGGCCTGGAAACCACAGCCTGCTAATGGCAGGGAAATCCACACAAGAGGGGAGTTGTTTGTAAAGAGGTTCCTCACTTAAAATGCATCTGAGGTGAAGCAATAATTTGAAAGTGTAAAAAAAGGCCCATCCCAAATGAAGAAATGGTGCTGTTTTCTGATCTAAAGCAGCATTTTGAGTTGAATTTGAACACCATCATTGGCTGAAGGGCCTTGAAGGACATTGTCAAACACAGACACAATGCTGTAAGAGAAAGGAGTTTGCAGGCCAAGTTTAACAACCTCCAGCCCTACTAATGGGTGTATTTTACATTCTGGCTACAACCAAACAAGCCCAGTAGTGATTTATTATTGATATCAAATGAAAACCCTCTTGATAATCTCAAAGCATTACCTCCAGGAGAATATTTCCTTTCCTTTCTGGAGATGCCAGCCAACATTTTATTATCCCAGCCTGGGAGAAGCCTGAAACTATAAATGGAATATTACAGGAATCCAATGGAGGACTCTGCTCCACTCCATTTCATGGTTATTTGTTTGGAGTAACTCAGAAATTGTCATGTGAGCCCCTTTTCCTCTTGGAAGGGGCAGTGTCTCCCCGTGGCTCTGCCAGCTGCTCCCTCCAGCCTGGATTGGCTTTCAAACTAAACAAATAATTTTATTTAAAGGAGAGAGAGAAGAAGAAAATGTTCACCAACCCCTCCCGAGTCCCCCCAGCTCTGTTTGCTCTGGTTTTGTGACAAAAGCTGTGGTCCCATGCTCTGTACAAGCAGCTCTCTGGCAAAAGGCATGGATGATGTGTCGCTGAAAATCTCAGTTTTTAAAAAGTAAAGTGTTTTTTTTTTTCTTTTTAAAACCAGCTCATGAATTTTGATTTCAATCTGCCATGATTTCATTATTTCCTGGTTGAATTGAATGATTTCCTTATTGAATTTCATTGATTTCAATCGTGGTTCAATAACTCTGTGGAACTGCTGTGAACAGGGTTCTCCTGATAAGGCAAAGGTGACTTAATTGGAATTAATTCTGATGAAGATGAGAGAGATTCCCAGGCTGGATCAGGACAACATCCATCTGCCCACAGTGCCTTGTCCTGGCAGAGCCCAGGAGGAAGCACATGATGCAGGGAGAGAGCAAGGACAGAGGGCAGGGCAGCAAAACCCTCCAGATCCTTCCAGATCCACCCTTTCCACGAAGAAATTCCTCCTGATGTCCAACCTCAACCTCCCTTCTGCCCCTTTCTTCCAGTGAAAGCCTCCAGATAATCTTAACCCAAAGCCAATATCTCACCCCTGTTGTACTTTTCCATCTGCACCCCTTCAATCCCATTTCCAGCTGGGATGGGGTTGGATTCCCAGGCCGTGGGCTCAGCAACCACATTCATTTTCAGCGACTCGAACAGCCAGGAAAGACTCTTGACCAAACAAATGGCTCCCCATAAACATGTCCAAGGAAATTAAGATGCTACAACCGATCTGCTTTAATAAAATTACACGCTCGGCTCTGATTCCAGCGCTGCTCCCTGTGTTTTCTGCATCGCGCCATGCAATTAATCCTTCCGAAAATAAACGGGCTGATTAAAATTCCATTATCCTGACAGTTCACAATAAACCATGGGACCAATGATCCCCTCTCTTTTTAACCTTTTAAGCCATTATAATTAATTCTGGATTTATGTCATTTGCTGGCGAGTGTTCCGATCACCTTCCTAACTACTTCGACAATTCCAAACAGTTGCACTCCTCTGGTGTGTAAACAATGGACAATAATTGAAGTATTTAACCTGATTCCCATTCCATGGAGTTTCCTTTAGGCACAAAGCTCAGTATTGATTTGCTCAGGATTGAGTTGTTTGCCCCTATTTTATTTTTGTTCAGTCTCTAATTAAGTGCTCATTAAAAATAAAATAATAACACTTTGCAAAAAGACGGGGAAGTGCCTGATTTTGATTATTTTAATTCCATATTCAACTTGTGAGTGAAGAGAGACCTGCTGAAGAATATTATTTGATGTTGTTATTTCAATGATATTAAAAATGCCAATACTTTCCTTCCCAAATTTTCTGCAATTCCCTGTTGTCCAAAGCAAATCTTCCTTAGCACGCCCTATGCTTTAGGATGACAACCACTACAGCCATAAAAACACCCAAATTCATAGCAATTTTGCCCAGTGGAATCACTTTTTGCCCAAATGCCTTTAGTTTTCACAACAAACACATAATGGAAATGAAACTAATCTTCCAATCAAGCTTATTCCAGGTAAAATATCAGGATTGAGAGGCTGCAAGGTCATCCCTGCCCCAGCCTGTGCCAAAAGTACCAAGAAATAGAGTTTATATTCTTTCAAAATCATGCAAAGTGATTTTTGAAGACACATCAGCCAGCTTGGAGGAGGTGGATTTACTAACTCAACCGCTCCTCTGCCTGCATTTTGTGGGTATTTTTATTTCTCTGGATTACAATTTCCCAAAAAGAAACCAAATAACAAATGAGGTGATCCGGTGCTATTAAAATTGCCACTTAAATGAATTTGTCTCGGTTTGGGGAAAAGAGCATCAAAATGCCAGCTGCTCAAAAAACAGAGATCCAATCTCCAAATTTTTCAGAAGGTGGAAAATCCATTTCCTAACCAGCCCTACTTACAACTGGGTACATGGGTTACTTATCCAAACTCGCCCTGACCTTCAAAAATGTTTGGGTTGATGTCAGTGTTTGGGCTGAGGTTTGGTTTGGCCGGTTCTGCTTTTTCCATAGCAATGCACCCATCCCTAGAAGAGATGGAATAAAAAGAGGAATTCTAAGCACACATAGACCAAGCTGTTTAATAGAAATAATAAAAGATCCCCTTTCCCTCATCTTTATCTCACCGATGCTCGTGAACAGCAGCCGGTCACACCACGAAACCCATCGGCCCCAACAGCAACACCCGATGAAAAGGAGGAAAGAAAACAGATTTATTAACCAGCTAAACTGTGTTTACATTGATAAATGAGCTTTCTAGAGATGCCCAAATCCATTCCAAACCCCTTTTTTAGCAGCTCTTTACCCAGCCAGCTGCAGCATCCCCCGGGTCCTCCCCAGTGGCACTGGCAGCAACCTCCCTTCTAAATTTCTGCCGAGGTCTCCGGAGCGGTGCCCGGGTGCTGAGATTTAAGGATGTGCTGCTGCTCCCATCAGCTGCACAGGATGGACTCTGGCCCATCCTGTCAGCACCCTGGGAACGAGCAAAGGCCTCCTTTGTGCACGCCCCGGGCCCATCTCGTTCTGGTTCGAATTAAGAGCGGCGGCGATTTCCGCTGCCGGGGCTTTGGAGAAAGCTGCCTATGTTCTGTGGCCGTGCTCCGGTTGCAGCACCATGGGAGGCTCCAGGCAGATGCCAGCAGTGTTGTCTCGCTCTGCTCCCATGGTTTTGCTCTCCGAGGAGGCTGGGAAGGGAAGAGGTGGGGGTTTGACCATAGCGGGCTCGGCGGAGAGAGAGAACGGGGAAATGGGGTTGAGGATGAAGGGAGAGTTGTGGATGGTTGTATGGACTGCAAAATTCCTGATTTCCTCCTGCTGGCCTCCAAATTGGGATGGAATGGTGGAGAATATTCCTCAACACAGCCACAGAATGGTTTGGGTTGGGAGGGTCCCTAAAGCTCATCATGTTCCACCCACACCTCCCACTGTCCCAGGCTGCTCCAAGCCCCATCCAACCTGGCCTTGGGCACTGCCAGGGATCCAGGGGCAGCCACAGCTTCTCTGGGCATCCTGTACCAGGGCCTGCCCACCCTCACAGGGAAGAATTCCTTCCCAGTGTCCCTCCTAACCCTGCCCTCTGAAATACCTCAGTTAGAGGGAGAAAATCTCCAGGCCAGGGTGCAAAACCCCCTTAGCACCCAGAGCAGGAGCTGCAACCAGTGTTAGATCACAACACAGATGTGGAGTTAATTTGAATCCAACAGAGAGTGTTTAGAAAAACAGTTTCTTGCTCTGATCCTGGCATTCCCAAGTGCCCCCAGCTCCCGGGGAAGGCACAGACAGAGTGGCAGCAGCAGTGAATGGTGATTTTCTTCAGCTGCCTTTCCCTACCCTCAGCACAACCTCGCAGACGATGTCCCTGGGACTGTGTAAACTCACAGGGATGATGAATACTCGCTGCTGATTAATTGCATGTTTACTCCAAGGCATGACTCAAGAATTACATGAAGGTTTTTCCGATCCTTTGCCAGATTTTATTCCCTTCCAGCACCCTGTGCTGCAGATACATCCTGAGATAGCGACCAAAGCCAGGGGCAAAGAGAAGCTGGAAGTGTCCAAGGCCAGGCTGGATGGGTCTTGGAGCAGCCTGGGACAGTGAAAGATGTCCCTGCCCATGGCAGGGGGTGGAATGGGATGAGCTTTAAGGTCCCTCCCACCCCAAACCATTCCCAGATTCTGTGAAATCCACACTCCTAAGGCCATGCCCTGATCCTGGTCACAGAAATCCTTTCCCCAGTTTGCCTCGGGCCCACAGGCTGGAACAACCTCAATGGGGGCTGAAAGTACAAGAAGTCTTGTCCATACATAAACATATAAAGCTGTGAGGAAAGCAGGTTCCCGAAGGGAAGTCCATTGTACCCAAATGGTGCCCACAGGCCTGGAATAGCTGGGTGGTTTCTGCAGGAGCAGACAGGACACTCGGCCTGTTGACATCCTGCTTTAAACAGCAGGGCTCAAAGTCAACAGCAGCGTGGTGAAAATATCTCCTCACATTTGTTTATTTATCTGCATTCAGCCCTTTCTTCCCAAGAACCCAACAAACAAACCAAAAAAACAGGGCAGAGTGAGCAGCCAGGGTGTTCCAGCCTGGCCTGGCAGGTTTAACC
The DNA here is from genome assembly GCA_013400515.1 of Erpornis zantholeuca. Taxonomy (NCBI): domain Eukaryota; kingdom Metazoa; phylum Chordata; class Aves; order Passeriformes; family Timaliidae; genus Erpornis; species Erpornis zantholeuca. The sequence goes on from VZTN01022936.1 coordinate 29,739, forward strand.
CTCTTCTCTCTCGTGGGAATCAATACTGGAAGATAATTTTGCAGGCCCCGTATTTTTCAGGCTTGGATGTGACAGCTCCATGGAGCTGGGAGGGTTTATCCCAAGCAGGATTCCTCATGGATCCCAGGAGCACTGGGAAAAACTGGGAAAGGAAACAATTCCAAGCAGCTCTGGGATGGCAATTCCCCTGTATGGGTGCTCCCATCCACTGCCTTGCAGAGTTTTCTTCCTTCCTTTTCCTTTTCCTTTTCCTTCTCCTTCTCCTTCTCCTTCTCCTTCTCCTTCTCCTTCTCCTTCTCCTTCTCCTTCTCCTTCTCCTTCTCCTTCTCCTTCTCCTTCTCCTTCTCCTTCTCCTTCTCCTTCTCCTTCTCCTTCTCCTTCTCCTTCTCCTTCTCCTTCTCCTTCTCCTTCTCCTTCTCCTTCTCCTTCTCCTTCTCCTTCTCCTTCTCCTTCTCCTTCTCCTTCTCCTTCTCCTTTTCCTTTTCCTTTTCTTTTCCCTTTCCCTTTCCCTTTTCCCTTTTCCCTTTTCCTCCTTCCTTTTCCTTTGCCCTCTCCCTTTCAGCCCTGAATTCTTGCAGGGCAGTGGCTTTTAGAAAATATCTTTCACAAGCAAAACCATCTTTACAAATACCATTACTACAGATAATAAAATTTACCCTCTGCTATTCAGAGAGGTTGCAAGATGTGGAATTTGAAGAATTATAGCGGAAACTATATTTTAGTTTTTGGTTTGTGTGTACCCATTTATGAATGAAATATTTAAAAGCAAAGAACATTAAAAATTCTGCTCTTTGTCTTTAATATGACTTGAAAACTTTTCCTGCATTCTGGATTCTTTCACCATTAAAAAGAGTTTTCTCAGTGTCACTTTTTTTCCCCCTCATACTGTTTTTTAGAAAGTTTATTAATAGTTTTTTTCACAAAACTTCAGTTTTACTCTTATGGGAAGAGCCATCCAAGACCTCAGAGCTGCCAGACCCTCAGAAGGATAAATCTGACAGAGTTTTCTCCTGGCTTTTCTGCTGCTGGGCTTTGCATCAATTTAATCCACACAACTCAAGCTGCACCAATATAACAGGCAGGAAAAAAATCCTGGGATGGTTTTATTTTCTCTGCATGGGGAACAATTTACAGTGTAAAATTCCCAATTTTTCCTTTAATTTTGCCTTGCTACATTCTTCCAAATATCACAAACTATTACCTTTAAATTACAAAGGTGCCACTATTGTTCCTATAATTATTATCATCCTTTTGAGGCTTTCCTTCTTTCCTCTTTTCCTTTTAGAGAGAGCCATATTTTGCTGGATTTTTGGGTTTGATATTCTGAGAAGTTGATGTCTCTGGATGAGTTTTCTCATGCTTTATTTCTGTTTATGGGATATATAGAAGCAAAACCAGGCTCAAACTCTCCTATTTCACAGTAAGCTGCTGGAGGTATCAGTCCAGTCCATAAAGTTTAGCAGAAATCAGGAGCACCTTTGGATGGACTGGTCCATGCTGGAGAGAATTCCCTCCATCCAGCCCTGAAGGTGACACCACTTTAAAGAATCCCACGGGGATAAATCACCAGAGAAATTCATAAATCATTTTATCACCCTCAGAACATCTTTCATTCTCCTCCAGCAATGATTTCAGCTTTCTGTCTGAGCAGCCTTTGGGCACCTCACAGAAAGTCTGGGGATATTCTGAATATCCAGGCTTCTTTTTTTTTTTTTCAGCTGCTCTGGTGCAAAGCCGATGGGATTTATATTTAGTCTGTGTTCCTGTCCCTATTTTATAAACACAGGAATTCTGAGACAAAATAATAATAGTGTGAAAATGGACCAACCGCAGTGACGGCAAAGCAGGGATGGACTTTGGAGTTTATAGTTACCCAGCAAATGTTTGGCTCGAGCAGTGAGTCCCTCATGTAAGATTCACTTTTAATTACCCACTACACTCATATTGGAGTCAAAAGAATAATAAACAGGCGGAGCAGAGATAGAGAGAAGGATATGAGAGGCAGTGGTCATGGAATCATGGAGTGGAAACCCGAAATGATGTATTTGCTGAATTTAACCGAGGGAGCAGAGCCGTGGCTCTGCCCCTGTGGGCAGCTGGGCCTTTGAGCTTTTATCTGCCCAGAGAGGATTTCATGCCCTCTGTTTATTTGTGTATCTCTGCTCAGTTTCTAACCGCAGCAGCAAATGCTATTTACTGTTTTCAAAAGGGCTGTCAGCATTTGTAGATATCACATGAGTGCCTAGAACATAAGAAATGAAAAATATTTTCTTTTCCGTGCCCAGTAAATAATAAATATTTTAGATTTCATCCTTTAGCTGGTCATTTGACTTTTCCAGCTGGAAACGTTGCTGCTGTGCAAGTCAGGAGTCACTCTAGGAAAAGAGTCGATGTTAAATTACATTTTCAGCTATCTTGACAAGCCTTACTTGGCACAGTTTGCTCAGGGAACAAGCTGGTCTATATATTTCTGAGAAATTAAAACCATATGGCAACACCTTCGAGAAGAAAAGCAGCCCTTCTCTGGAAGCATCCTTGGAGTGTTCAAAATGTATGCGAATTAAATATAGTCCTATTTATTTAGGAAGGATCTGTTCGGATTAGAGCCGGACCCCTCGTTCCTGCTCCAAGAATTAAACTGCCAATAAAGCCACAATGGGAGAGAACCTCGTGATTGCATTTCTATTAATAAACCCAAGCTGAATTTTGGTTTCATTTTGGCTAAACTCGACTTTTCTGCAGACATTTAAATCAGGGCATCAATTAGAGGACGAGCGTTTCCCTCTGCCAGCCTGATAATTGGTGTGACAATATTGTCACTGGGAGGAGATTCCTCCCTCACTGTCACTGCAAAGATGCCAGGCAAAGTTCAAAACTCCTGACAGAGGTAAACTGGAGCTCTGCAAAGCAGCCCTGACCTGGCTCTGAGGACAACCAGGGGACAGGAGAGCTCACAGACCTCTGAGGCACAAAGATCCTTCCAAAAAATCACATTTGGGACAGGAAGACAGAGCCCAGGCATGCAGCTCTCCCTTCATATTCCTCAGTGAATGAATCAGGAATGGTTTATTGGTAAGATTTCGAGTCTCATTTCTGCAGGGCAGTGAGGAGGAGCTGCCTCACGGTGCCTCCTTCTCCTCACGTGCCGCAGATGGAAAAAGGTCCTGGAAAAAAGCCCCTGTGCTCCTGAATTATCTGGTGACATTACAAGCTTTGACAAGAAGAGAAATCTCCTCCAGCTCCTCCCCGGCCCAATATGTGGTCAAATATATGACTTCAGCGGAAAGCATTTGATTAGATGGATGTAGGGGATATAAAACCCTTCAATTGGGGACAGATCTTTTCATATAGGAAACATATTTTCAATGTTGGATTTTATGGCGGTGAGGAAGCGTGTAAAAAACTTTTCAGCAACATAATCCCCCCCAAAAAAAAAAAGCTGAAAGCCCTCAATTTTCCCCTGCCTCTGCTGCTGTAGACTTCTTGTATATTTGCACATTTGGATATGATGACAATTAGTTCTGTGCTGCGGGACTGGATTGATTTCGCTGCCTGGGCCCCGTCCAGCTCAAACCTTGCAGGTTCAAATACAGAAGCCTCTGGTTAATGAACTCCAGAAAGTGTAAAATCCTGAGGCCCTGCAGTTACACGATCGCCCTTCCCAACAGCAGCACTAATATCTAACAAGGCCAGCTACTGTTCTACCCCTTTAGAAGAAGCTCATAAAAAGGAGCTTTAATTTGTCTGGGAAAAATAGACTTTAAAAAAAAAAAAAGAAAAGAAAAAAAAAAAAAAGAAAGCGCTGTGAGTTCCCTGGTGGAAAAACATGACTTCTATTATGGAGCCTTCCCCACGAAATGTCTTGGAAATTAAGCAAAGTTAACATGTCCACTTGGAGCCGAGCCAGGAAATGAACAGTGGATGTTCTCTTGTAAAAGTCCTGAAAGCTGCGAGTAACCCATAAACAGTTTGCAGAGTGAGGCAAAATGGAGCATTTTATGTTCCCTAATGGAAATCCAGCTTATTTGTACATGGATTCAAAGGAACAATGTGATGTCATCAAATGATTTAAGGTCAGCAGCACGGCAAGAGTCAATATACAGTGGTGGATGGAAACATCCCATTCTTCCTGAGGTATTTTGGAGGAGCCACCAACACTGGGGTTTGTCTTGGCCCTCTGGAGCTGGTGCAGGAAAACCTCAGCAGCTCTGTTCCTGGAATTGCAAGGTGGGAAGTTTACTGTTACCATCAGTCTGGGGAGGGCTTTCAGGAATATTGGTGAAAAATTTGCGTCGGGTTCAGCAAACAGAGACATTTCCTAGAGAAAACCTCACCTTTGGGTGGTGAGGCTGAAGTGTGGTCAGGGTTATCTCCAGGGCTAACAGGGACATGTGCAGGGGATTCCAGGGAACAGATTTCCTACAGAAAAAAGGGCACACCTGAGAAAGTGTCCCTGGAGGAGCAAAGCTCCTCCTGAGGAGAGGGAGCTGCGATGTCCCTCAACCTTTGACTCGCAGCCAGAGGCCCTTTCCTTGCCTTCTGAAAAGTGAGATTTGAGCCCTTCTTGCACAATGTGACTTTAATTTGTGAAGCAGCATTGGGGCTGTGGTAGAAACGCTGAATTGTGGAGCCTTGTCCAGCTCTGATACGGAGTTTTCCCAAACTTCAGGGAGGAAAAAGGATTCTTTAGTGAAAATTGAGCTTTAAGGATGTTCACGTAACTGCTGAGGAACAAAGTTTTGCTGCTGAGGCAGGGACAGCACTTCCATGATTTGTCCAAAGGCAGAGGAGAGCAGAGCAAGGGAAGGTTCAAAGAGGAGCTTGCAAACAAGTAAAGAGGAATGTTTTTGCCCAGGTAGTATCATTCCCATAAATTATTGAGAGCTGCAAAACTTTGTTCCTCAGCAGTTACGTGAACATCCTTAAAGCTCAATTTTCACTAAAGAATCCTTTTTTCTCCCTGAAACTCTCTTAATGAAAGGACACTTCCTCCCTAGCTTCTTCAGCTGAGTCTGAGAGTGAATTTTGAGTCATTTCTGTTCCTTATCTCAGTAATTTTGTTCATTACTCTCATTTCTGTTGTATGAAAACATCCACATCACTTTGATAAGGGATGTCTTGCACTGCACTCAGTTCTAAGCATTACCAACCACTCAGAAATTCAGTAAAACCTGCTCCAACTCAATCTCTAACAGAAAGAACCAATTCAGAATTAATCTCTAATTAAGGATGACTTTGCAAATTTAAACTGATTATAGAACTGCACATCCTGGACTCAGCTGGGATGTTAAAAACCTCGTCAGGAATGGTCTGGCTGATGAGAGGGAATAAAGGAATAATATAAATAATTGATGTAAAAGACATTCAGAAGGAGCACAGAGCTCACCCAGGTATCTCTCCAGGCTGTTGCTCTGTACAGACACAGCTGGATTTCCTTTACAGATGTTTTCCTGCAGGGATTTTGGAAGGGATCAGGACGATCTTGATTTTTAGAGAAACCCACAGGCACAGCAATGTGACGTGAGATTAGTCAGGTCAGTAATGGACTCTTAGGGGAGGCAAACAGCAGAATACAGGAGATTTTTATTCCCTGACTTTCAACTCCTAAGCATTTTCTTATTCCACAGACTCTGATCCACTGTCTCTAAGGAAATTTCTGAAATAAGGTGGGAGCTTGTGTTCTGAAAAAGATGGGAAAATGGGAAATCTTCAACCTCCTACTAAGAAATTAATGCTAATTTCTCAAAAATTAAAGCTCTGCTTTTCACTTTCTTCCTTTGGCAGGAAACTTCTCAATCAGTGCCCCCCACTGGTATTTTCTAGCACTCATTTGTCTCCCCCCTTGGCAGGAGGTGAGTGCAGATTCAGTGGAACAAGTCCCCATTTCATCCCTGCTGTGTTTCATGGCAGCTGGGAGGTGGGAGGGAGCCGTGGATGGGCCAGAACAAGGTGGAGGACTCCAAAAGCAGAGAATTTAGGAGTGACATTTATTTCTATAAAAACCAGTGCCTTCCCTTCCCTACCTGCAAGGCAGGGCCCTTTTCACGACTCTTGCCCACAGTTGCAAGAAAAGCAAATTGGAATCCAAGGAGATGCCAAGAACAGCACTTGCTGCTTGGGAACATTACTGGTTTATGATAGGAAAATACCTGTATCACACTCCTAAAGGAACTGGTAAAAATGTAGGTAGGCTCCCCTTTCTACCTCCTTCCACCTCCCCACACCTCCACACAAACCCTGCCTTTCTTCCCAGCCCCAATTCCAGCCAATTTCTTTCCCTGGGTTGTGTCTGCCTGAGCATCAGGGAAGTCCTAAAGCACTGTAGGAGCAGGAGGAATCTCTCTCTCTCTGCTATGGTTCTGGAAGATTTCAATCCCAAAAGTGCAGTTTGGGATGCAGCAGGGAGGTGCAGTTGGGGATGCAGTGGAAATTTCACTCCTAGAGTCTCTGTGGGAGTTTCAATCCCAAAAGTGCAGTTTGGGATGCAGCAGGGATTTCACTCTCTAAATCTCCATGGGAGTTTCAATCCCAAAGGTGCAGTTTCAATCCCAAAGGTGCAGTTTCAATCCCAAAGGTGCAGTTTGGGATGCAGCAGGGATTTCACTCCCAAAGTCTCCAAAGTGGGAATTGCAATCCCAGCAGCACAGGTAGGTTTGTGTCCCTTGTGCTTATCCTGCTCCAAGCAAATGGGATTCTGGAAGATTTAATTGGATACACCCCCAGATGTCGCTGGGAAGAGGAATTGAGGAGGATAATGAACAAATCTTCCCTCCTCAGCCTTTCTGTGGAGCTGCTTGGGGCTGGAGCTGAGCAGAACCCACTGCAAAAAGCACAGAATTTAAATGTCGTTTCCTTGCAAGCCAACTGAAACCAAATCTTGATAACAGGGCCGGGTCCTTGTGGGAGTTGAGCCAAGTCTTCCCCACATTCCCTCAGGTAGGAAACTGCTGAGCAGCATTTCAAAGCCCAGTCCCTCCCAGTTTTTCCTAAAAGAGCTCTTTGGTGGCTCCCCGGGCTGTGGTTTCTGAGGCTCCTGGGCTGGACACGCTGCTGGTTCCCCACAGGACACAGGGATGGAGCCTCTCAGGGAGGGATTTTCCCTGCTGGACAGATCCATACCCCCACCCTGTGGCATGACCTGGAGCCCACAGAGCTCCAGCATTCCTCCTGGGATACCCTCCTGCATCCCAGCTTGGAAAGAAAGGAGCAGGATGGATCAGAGGGATGACAAGGAGAACGTGACTCCAAACTGCCTGAGGACAGCAAAACACAGACCTCGAGCCCTCTCCATGCACAGCAAAAAATCCAAATCAAATTCACTGTATCAAGAAAGACCCTCTGGCTTTTCCATCCGTGGGGACGGAGGAGTTGAACACCTGGAACAGAGCCAAAGGCTGAAAGATCTCACAGCTTTAATGTCTGCACCAGACATTTCATTGCACTACAACACTTTCATTCTCAATCAGAACATCCACCCTCAGATTCCTCTGTACAAAACCCTCCCCTGACAGGGGGAGCAGAGCAGTTTTTTGGGAATTATTATGGCTTCAGACAAGCAGGGCTTCTCCACCCCCAGAGCCCCAATTTCTGTTACGCCACTGTAAATCTCGAGAAACTCCTGTTATTCCTCTGGACTGGGGCTCGGGGGAAGCCAAAGTAAACACAAAGGGTTGTCACAGGAGTTATATCACATTGGCACCGCTGAAAGTGAAAGCATAATTTGCACTATTTTTTAATAATATGGTGTCTTAGATCATTAGGAATGAGCTCCTGCAAACACAGCCATGAGGAACTTTCCTCATGGGAGCAGCTCCTGTGCTGGACATTCATGTGAGGAGTGGGAACAAATGTGCCAGATGTTGGGATTTGAGCCCAATCCATCCTGACTGGCAGCAGCTGGAGCTCTGGTTTACTGTGCCCAGACAGAAAAATATCTGCTGGATCAGGCCCTGCTGATAACAGCCCCAGGAGCTGATAAAAAGAATAGCTGGGAAAACTTAACAGGTTTCTGGTGGATTCTGTAAAGAAAGTCTTGAAGCTTCTGGGTGGTAGGGCTTGTAAAAGATGTAAAAATCAGCCTGGCTTTGTGTGACAGTCTCAGAGGCAGGTGGGAGATGAAACTTTTGGCTCCTCTGAATTCTTTGGCTTTAAAACCACATGGAAGTTGGGAAGGAAGTTACAATTCAGGAAGAAATCCCTCAGGTTCAGATCCCATCCCTCAGTGACCCAGCAGAAAAAGGCAATTCCTGTCACAGCCACGGCTAGAGCAGAGCCCACACCCTGGGGACACACAGTCGCCACCACACTGATATCCCAGGAAAAAAGCTCTTAGCTCCAGACCTGCTGGGAATGCAGGAGGAAAAGGAGGGAAGTGAAAGGAGGAACTGGAAGGGCAGATCCTGCTCCCACTCAACTCAGGGGTGACACTCACACACCTCTGGGTTGTTCTGCTTTTGCCCCAAATGAGGATCTGGTGATGATTTTCCACTGTGAGGGAGGTTTTGTTGGATATCAGGGAAAGGTTCTTCCCCCAGAGGGTGCTGGGCACTGCCCAGGCTCCCCAGGGAATGGGCACAGCCCCGAGGCTGCCAGAGCTCCAGGAGTGCTTGGGCAGCACTGCCAGGGATGCCCAGGGTGGGATTGTTGGGGTGTCTGTGCAGGGCCTGGCTGGGACTGGGTGATCCTTGGGGGTCCCTTCCCAGCCAGGATATTCCACAATTCTCTGAGTCCATGAACTGAAGGAAAACATTACATTCAACTCCTTCCAGGTAAATGATTTCTGGGGGTCTAGGAATAAGGGATGGAGTTTGTTGGGGAGTTGTTTTCAATGCAAACTTACTCCAATATCCCTTTAAAAATACATTCCAGGGAAAGCACAAGGAAATGAAGTTCCCCATGTCCCCCTCCCCCTGCCCAGATCCATTCCGAGACATAAACCAACACCTTGATAGTTCATTTTGAAGGCTCCTTTCTTCAGCTTTCTCGAGACAACTTTTACCTCGCTTGGAGTTGTAAATAAAAAGAAAAAAAGACCAAAATCAATTAACCACAGAGTGGTTTTTTCACGGAATGGGGAGGAAGGTAACACAACCCATTGGTCATCCATTGATTTCTGGAGGCACGAGGACCAGCAAAGCCCAGTCCTTCCCCCCTGAGCCCTGGTGTGGAGCTTCCTGCAGGTCCCAGGGGTGCAGAATTGGCAGCAGAGGCCCTCGCTGCAGAGCTGCCCTGCCACAGGGAGCTGAGATGTTTTCCTTGGCCGGAGGAACTGCAGGAAATAAATTACTCTGCAGCCAGGCTGACAGAGCTGGGCATGGGGTACAGAGAACTGGACACCTTCCCAGTGGCCTCTTGCCTAGAATTCTCCCTGGATTCGTGGAGCTGAGCAGGGTTTGAAGGAGGCAGATGTGGATTCATTCCCAGTTTGGGTTTATCTCATCACCTCACAGGAGGACAAAGTGGTGCCTCAGCAAATGTCACCCAGCAGGACCCAGTGTGGCTCCCACCACAGTTGGGAAACTCAAATTCAGCCCCATCCTTGCGTGTTTTGTGCTCAAACCTTGTGTTTTATCACCTTTTTCACAGCTGGACAGAAAGACTCTCAGGTAAATTCATTTCTGGTGTAACTTCACCAAAACCCTGTGTAAGGCCTCCTAAAATTATGTGTCAGTGCGACTCTCATGGCTCAAACCTTGTGTTTTATCACCTTTTTCACAGCTGGACAGAAAGACTCTCAGGTAAATTCATTTCTGGTGTAAGTCCATCAAAACCAGGTGTAAGGTCTCCTAAAATTATGTGTCAGTGTGAATCTCACAGCAGTTATCTAAAAAAGGGTGAAAAATCACTTTTGCCACCAAATGAGTTTCCATTCGGAGCAGAGAGAAAAATCCTCTCAGCTTTTGCTTTTGGTCATCAAAGGTCAGATTAAAAATAGCAGTTTTGATAATCACCTGTGGAATTCAGGGGTGTCCAATGAAAAAAAAAAAACCCAGCAAGATGAACTTAAATAAGTTTTTCTTTCAAAAATAACGTTGTGTGTGATCAGCTAAATAAATATTATGTTCTGTAATGGCTTATCTGGCTCTAGGCAAGTGCCTGTCCTCCTCTCCTTAGGATTTCACTCCCTCACCCCTGTGTGTCTCCAAAATCTTTACATATTTAATGTTTATAAGCAAGGAAGACACAACAGGGCTTTAAAATCCTCTCTGTCCTCCAGAGGTGCTGATGTGATTTCATGGGAGCTGCACCAGCAGCTGATTTTCGTGTTGAGAAGGCAGCCTGGGATCTCTCTTCCTCTGAGCTGCTCTGCACATTTACTGGGAAAGGAACGAGGAAAGTGCTATCAGATGGGAAAAATCACTTCCAGAAGCTGTTTCTGCACCAGGTTGCACAGTAGCTGCTGGGAAGGACCAGCCCAAATCAGGGCAATGCAGGGTGGCAGCTCCAGGCTGACATTTGGCTCCGTCGCTCACTGAAATTTTCCTCCTGCCAATGTTTTACAACAACCCAATCCCACATTTTACGTGACAAAGTGGGGGATTTACTCCTCCCCAGCTCGACATTTCCCCCATCTGAGAGCTCCTCCAGCACAAATCCATCCCATGTGATAAGGTAAATCCTGCATTATTAAAACTGAGAGAAAGGGAATTCTTTCGCAGCGCTGGTGAATATTTGAGTGGAGTTTTGTTGGTTTTTTTTTTTTTTTCCAGGATGTCTGGCTGTTATTTCATCTCACCCATCCACACAAAATAATTGGGAAGTCAAAGCACAGCAAATATCTCCTGCCTCTCGTTGGCCAGAGCTGGGACATTATTGGGGAGTTAAGTGGATAATGGTGTGAAATAAGCCTATAAAAACCAACACACTTCAGAGTTAATATTTTTTCAGGGTGTAGTTAAGTTACTGTGACACATCTGTCATAACTCTTCTGGGGAGCTTCAGAATGTGTCTGATCTTTCCCACTCGGAGCTGAAATGGATCTCCCGAGCTTCAGGAAACCCAATCCCCACAGGTCACTGGCAATAAGCTCTGCAGTGTCAATACAGGCTGTGGTTACAATGGCAGCCTGCAAGAGCCCAAGGCCTCATCCCGGCCTGAGGAATCTCCTCCTCCACCTGTGCACCCCCTCTGCAATTCATTTTCCAGGGGCTAGGTGGGATATTCTGGCTCCCATATCCCCATGAATGTTCCTGCGTTGATCCTGCTAAAATCTCCCTGAAAACTTGGAGATGAGGAGAATCAGAGCAGAGTCCTGTGAGGGCAGTGGTTGCTTTCCCACACTGGGGTGGACACTGAGGTAAAATAAAAAAAAAAATTCTCCCTGATTCATCTGTTCCATTTGGATTTTAATACTTCATGAAGAAAAACATTTGTTACTGAGCATTTCTTTCTAGCTGAAAAGAAATTTGCATTATTAGATTTTATTATAAACTAATCGATGCTCTAAAAAAAGTTGAAGTGAAAGGACCCACACATCAAAAATAAATGTCATTCTATGGCCAATATTCCAGGATGTTTGGAGAGCTGGATTTGAGCTGAGTTCCTGGGCTGGTTTATCACAGCACTGATGATAAATTCCTCTATGAGGAATCACCTTCCTCTTCATCACACATCAGTGGCTCTTTCTAGAGTTTGTCTAAGCTAAAACCAACCTCTCTGCAGTTTGGGAAGTGGCAGTTTCCTGTCCCCAGGCGCTGTCTGCTCTCCCAAACTGAGCAGCAGGACCAGAGATTTGAGTGACCAGGTTTGCTCTGGGCCCAGACACCCAAAGCTTTGGGATTTCTGTTCAATGCACTTGGAAATCTCAGTTCTCACTCTGGGTCTGGGCTGGCTTTGCTGTTTTGATCCATGTTAAAGGAGAAGAATCCAAAGAAACTGGAATTATTAGTGTATAAACATGGAAGTGTGTTGGATTCCTGCAGCCTTCAAGGACCCATGGTGCTTTCTGGGATTAAATCTTGCACCTTTAGGCCGAGCTCACGCAGACCCAAACCTCTGCTTTGTGTTAAGTGCTGATTTCCAGGATTTTGGCTGAGCTCAGCCAGGAGATGGGATTCATTTCCAAAGGAACAGACCTAGCTCTAGGTTCTGCTTTCAAAGAAACCTGAGGGTGTCTGGGCTCAGAAAACATCTTCAAACCCAAACCATTCTCCCTGGCTTGGCCAAAAGCCAAAATCCAACTGCAGTTTGCTCAGTTTGCAGGACAGAGGGGGAGAAGCCGAGTGGAATCCCAAGCTCTCAGTTTCCAGCTTTGAAATATCTGCAGACATTGCCTTTTAATGGGGATATTTAATGCCACCAAATGATTTGAGGGGGTATTGAATGAGGAGCAGATATTTAATCCTATGGCTACGGGGCACTTCTTCAGCTCTGATATTGAGCACCTCTCCCTGCACTAAACCAGGGAGCTCCAGGGCAGATGCTTGGGGTATAAACCTTATGCACAGCCCCAAGCTGAGAGCTAAAGGGGTTAAGGGCTTAAAATGAACCCAAAATCAAGTGAAATCAAATCGAATCCTCCCTTCCCTGCTGATGCAGTGGTGCTAAAAGGTTAACTTCCCAAATGGGCCTGCTCTCGAGCCGATCCTGTGGTGGCTCTGTGGTTTCCGCCTATATAAATTTGATAATATTTTACAAATGCAGTATATGAAATATATTCTTAACATGTGTTTAATACATTTACAATCTATTAAAATGAAAAACAGAATACGCTTCAAATGCTGCTCGGGTCTTTGCTTAATGCACTGTGTCTGGAACATGTTAAACATTATTTTAGAGGTAATTGAAACATTTCACACACGTTCGCCCTGCGTGCTGCTCGTGTGCAGGCCTTGCCTCGAGTGTAGGAAGGAGGCAGCCCTGGTTTCCCAGGGCCTTCCCACAAACCACTCATCTCCATCGATTTTCAGAAGGTTTATTTATTAATATCAAGCAAACAGAATGAATCTTTCTCCCTCCAGCAGGTTCAGCTGCAGGGATTGTGTGTGTGTGTGTGGGTCTGATTGTGTCCCAGCCAGGACTCCACAACAAGACACAGAAGAAGACATTTCACTGCTCAAGGAAAGCATATTTACATTCTTTCATCCAAGCTTTCTCCTGGGAAGCCACAGAACTCCCCTTAGCAATGGATTTCAGGACAAGTTAAAAACAACTTGCATTTCTCCAGCCTTTCTCTGAAATTTCTCAAAAAAACCACCAAAAAGTCACCATCACACTCAAGCACACGGGATGGGTGTCCAGCCTGAGGATGGAGAGCTTCTGGCAGCACAAATGTCCCTGGAAGCACAAATCCCCTGCACCTTTGATGGGACCTTCAACCCCTGGATCAGAGGTTTTTCTTCTCTTACCCAAGTCCCTTAGCAGAAAAAGGAGTCAGACCTCTTGCTTTAGTTTCTTGTGTTATCAAGTTCTTATCTCAAGTTCAGAGTGCAGCCTAGTACCTGCCTTGTCACTGTGAAATCTGTGCTGCTGATGCCTTAAATGGCTCCCCAGAAACAGAGACTGGACAGGAATAGAGGAATAAAGGTGGGATTTATTTGAAAGGCCTTCAGGTGCACACTTTGGGCTCCAGTGGATCTCAAAATGTGTTCACATCTCAAAATGTTCACTCAAAAAGTTCTTCCCACTTGGATCTCAGCATCAATTCCCCAAGCAGAAGCCAGGCAAGGATGGAATTTGCCCAAGCTTGTCCCCCTGTCCCCAAGATTGTGGTTTGCAGTTCTTGTTCTGGGTGTCCTTGGAGCGCAACTTAGAGGTTTTGTTCTGTCTGTGTGAGCATAAGAGAACAGCACTTAATGAGCTACAGAAAATGTGAGAGTCACACTAGCAGTACAGGATTGGAAAAATATAAAAGTTAAAACCTAAGGCATCACTGCAAAAGGGCCATGAGTCCTCCTGTGCAGCCTGGTTTAAAAGCTTTTTACCCAATTACCAACTACACCAATATTTATACATATTTATAATTCTGTACCAATAGCTATCAATTATTTCAAACACGTTTCTTCTACCTCAAACCCATTCCACCAATCCCCTTGTGCTACCACACTGCAGAACATGGAGGGGAAGAAGAAGAAGAAGAAAGGGAGACCCAGGACAATGCCCAAAAATCTCCATCTTGTCTCCATTCACCTCCACACTACAAAACCCAACACTATAAATTTTCACCCTGTGATAAACTAAACTACAATCTATTTCACACTTTCGATATTTTCAATTCATCCAGGAGTGTTGGAAGCTTCTCCAAGGGCACAGATCAAAGACTGTGGGATGTCAGAGAGGGTCTCTGACCCCTCAGGGCAACAGGAGGAGCTTTCCACCTTTCCTGGGCTCCAACACACCTTCACCTCCCTGCACCTCTCAGCTCTGCTTGAAGAAAATAAATGAGCTCCAAATTTCCCTGTGGCAGGCAGTTCCCGAGCTGCAGGGTATCATTTCAGCTCCTCTCAGCACATAGCCTGTCAAAGCAGCCATTAAATCCCTCTCAAATGAATATTTCTGTAAATACACACGGTACCAGTATTCCTGTGTAAGTGTTTGCTTAGTTTCACAACATGTTCCTCTCACCCGTGCCAACGTTCCCAAAAAGTGAACAAGGTGTGGGGAATAATGATGGAGTGGAGTCCTTGTTGCTGCCCAAATAAATGGCCACAAAGGCTTGATTATAGTCCTTTTTGCTGCTGATTGCAGTCTTTTACTCATTGTCTCCGTGGCACCGTTTCAGGCTCCTGGACAAGGCAGGGTGGTTAATAAATTAAATATTTCTCTTTAAGGTGATAGAGTGGCTGTTGGAACCCCGGAGGCTGAGAATTTTGAATTCTCTGTGCTGGAAGGCACTGATCCACAAGAAAACACCACATTTGATCTGAGGCTAGGCTCCCAAAATTGAGTGATAACATTAAAATCACTTGTGTGTGGTTTGAATAGAAGGTGTGGTGTCACTGGGGGAAAAATTTGGGATTTAAGGTTTTGGAATATAGTAATAAATATGTACCGAGATGGAGGTTTTAGGGTGGTGGCTGGATACTTCTTTTTCACTTTCTTCTTCCTACTTCTTCATGGGTTTAGGTGGTGTCTTATAATTAGATAAGAAAATCTGCACTGCTAAACTTAGAGGTTAGGATATTGGGTAAGAAATCAAAATAATTTAGGTGGCAAATCATTACTGGACCAAAAGTCCTTGAAAAAGCTCTGCAGAGCCAGAGAACCACCACTGTTAGCCTTGTTTTACCTCATTAGCAGAGCTCACAGCTCCTAAGGCTGTAACAGATAAGAATTAATGAACAACTGAGTCCGAATGAGAAAAAACCACATCTCCTGTGCTCCATCCCAGCTATGGGGAGTGAGGGTGAGAGGCTGGGCCAGAAGCCACCACCCTGGCACGTGGCTGTCACTTGTCCTGGATTAGGGGGGAGCAGTGGAAAATGAGGTTTATTTCCCTTTGTCCCACACTTCTGCCTCCTCCCTGCTCTTTCCTTCTCCACTGGGCACAGTTTTGGGGTGAGGAGCCCACGTGAACTTGCCATGAAGGCCTTGTTTAAAGATCTCTTTAAAGTTCGTGGCAGATCTTAAATGTAAATGTAAATATCTAAATGCAAACTTAGATTTAAGTGTAAATTTGCAGTGACTGTCTCTATATTTTGTACTGGTTGGAGCTGAGCTCTGCAAAGGGCATCATTCAGAAAGTTCAGGAATCATTTCCAGCCCCCTGGATAATGCCCATTATTGCTATTTTCTGCCTGCTTTTGTAATCCCTGATTCCATGAAAAGTTTTCCTGAGGGGCAAAGAAGCCCCAAAACCTCCCCATTTTCATTTGGTTCTCATTTTAAGCCCCTGAATTTTCACACCTCTGGGAAATGGAGACACAACCAGCACAGAAGTTTGGTTTCTGTGAACATTTTTGGCAAGGCAGGTCTGATTCCTCTCCTCCTCCCTTTCCTTTCATCTCCTCCTCCTCCTCCTCCTCTGTCCCACCCCATCCAAACCCAAGGTGTCCTTTCCAGCCCTGGAGCCCAAAGGAAAGTTTGGAGATTACAAATTGGAATAAACTTCATTTCAACAGTAAACAAGCAAAAAATGACCACATTGGTGTCAGGTTCTTGATAAATATTAGGCCTGACGTAGGTTGGGGTTTTTCCTTGGATTTCTGCTGGCTCTTGGTGTTCCAGGAATCCTTTTCTTTTTTTTTTTTTTCCTTCATAGTCCATCTTTTTCTTATTTTCTTTATTATTTTTTTTAATGAGCTGAAGTCGTTTTCCAGCCCATGACCGTGGAGTGCATTGTATTCACTATTTAGTGGCATGGTCACAAGCAGAAAACTGTCTGAAATCATGTCTTGAACAGACAAATTCAACTCCAGATATTTATTTTGCCTGATATGAGAAGAGGTGTTAACCAAGGGCCGTGTTTGGTGGGTCACAGTGGCAGCTAATTTTACAGAGAAGAATCTACATGATCATTAATTCAATTTAACTTAATCTAATTTCATTTGATTCCATTTTATTTTACTTTTTCAACACTTGTCCCGTGGAGTCCTCAAACCCTAAACTTTGTACCTGAATAAAAACCCCACAGGCACTGACTTTGCAAAGCAATGAGGAAATTTCCACATGAAAAGTCCTGAAAGCTGCCAGGGCAGGAATTCTGTGGCTCAAGCAGAACTTATTAACCACAAGACATTGCTGAAATATCAACCAGATGCTTTGCCCCATCCTAGGCTGAGTTTAACTCTCTGTATGAATCAGCTCAGGCAAATTTTTCATCACGGACTGGCAGAAGAATGAAGTCATGATTGTGATAAAAACGGGAAAAAATTGATTTTATATAAAATAAGAGACTCAGAGAAAAAGGGGAGCTCTTCAAAAAGGGGTGAGATGATGACAAATTGAACTTTCCAGGTCTAAGAAGCCTCAAGGTTTTTTGTTTTTTTTTTTTTCAGAGCAGTGTTTCAAATATAGGAGTGGCTGAACCGCAGAGAAATCTGACTGCCCACATTTTCCAGTGAGTGTCCCTTGGAAAACAGGTGACTTTGCTGGTGTGGAATGAGAGGGTTGAAAAATCTCTGCAGTGGATGAATTTTAAACTTTAATCAGGACATGGCAGGCCTGAGTGCCTCCCTCTGCTCAAAGATTCAGAAATCTTTACACAGTACAGGGAATTTCAGCAGACCCTGAATAGGACTGTGGTGGCAGAACCCAGATAAATTAGGATTTATGAGAGTAACTCTCCACATTCCAATATTTGCTTGTGCCCGTGGTCCCTTCCACTGTTGGAGAGATTGTGCCTCATGGGTTTTCCAGAGCTCACCCAAAAGCAGGACATATTTTTAGCTTGGTGGGCAGAGGATCCATGTGGAGAGGGATTAAAGCCCCTGAAAGGAGTGAAAATAAAGCTGGGAATTCTCAATTCCATGGGACAAGCTGAAGGCAACAGCAATGCTGAGCCACCACGTGGAATTTGAGGGATTTGGCAGCGCAGCCCTGAGGAGCACAGACACCTCTCCCACCCTGACACAGCATCCCTCTGCATTGGAATGGGGTTATTTAAAAAATTCTGGGTAATTCCTGCAAAAGATGTGGATGTTCAGGTGGATTTTTGGGATCACATAGTGCCAAACTGTGATAAAGCTGATGGTGTTGCTCCCACAGCACTCAAATCTTGTTTGTCGATGTTCTAATGATATTCAGGAGCTGGGTTCCTGATGGTGCCCAGATTCCTGCTCTGATAAATTCCAGCAGGTTGGATGAGCACTGCAGTCACATTGTCAGGCAGTAAATGCATTCATTCCACCCCTGGCCAGCAAAACCAAACAATTCTGAGTGTTAAACACCCTTAATCCACTCTTCAAAACCAACACACACTGATTGCAGCTTTTACTCCTCCAATTAATCCCAGATATCTCCCTGGTGCTTTTATTTCCCTGTCCCTTCCCAGCATTATCTCTCAGAACCCTGAGGCTGCCCCACCTCAGGCTGTGGCCTAGGCTGGGCTGGGTTTGTTTATTTGTACTCAGGCTGGAAACCTCCAAAAATAAATGAAGGAGCAGGTGTGGAGTGGCAATGCTGAGTGACTCAGAGGTGGCATCAGGCCCAGGAGTCACCACGGCACCCATGGCCTGGGTGAGGACACAGCAGCTCCTGGCTGGGCCCCGAGCAAGACAAGGCCTGAACCTTCCAGTTGGTCATTTTTGATAGAGGATCTCCATTTCCCCACCTCTCCTTGGTCGCACTTGTGAAAATGGATCAAAAAAAATCTGGGTTGCCCTTAACTGTGAGGTACTCAAAGATTTGTCGCAGAGCCCAGGAATGTGGCAGTGCTGGGACATCTCCACCTGGGCGCCATCCACTTCCAGGCAGACTTAAATCTTGGATTTTTAAGCCTGGGTTGGCTTTTTCCTGATGAACAGCAGCAGGAATTGGCTCTCATGGAGCATCCCAACCCTTGCTGGTGATGCCTTAAATGGCTCCCTGGAAACAGAGACTGGACAGGAATAAAGGAATAAAGGAGGGATTGATTGGAAAGGCCTTCAGAGGTCACACCCTGGGAGTCAAGAGGGTCCTGCCTCAGTGCATCCCAGGATGGACAACAGGTCATGAGTTCTTCACCCTTTTATAGGTTTGGTCCATTTGCATCTCAGCATAAATTCACCAATTAAAATTTTAGCCAAGGATGGAATTTGCCCAAGCTTGCCCCCCTGTCCCCAAGATTGTGGTTTGCAGTTCTTGTTGGGCCTAGGAGGGTCTGGGTGTCCTTGGAGAGCTGGAGAGGCTTTGTTGTGTGTGTGTGAGCATGAGAGAACAGCACTGAACGAGCTCCAGGGAACTGCAGAGTGACACTGGGCAGGGCAGGGTTGGGAACATAGAAAAGTTCAAATTTAAGGCATCATTGATGGAGGGAGCAGGAATCAGGGATGTTCTGCAGCTCCCAGGATGAGTCACGGCACCTCCCGGGGTGTTTTTCCTACAAATATCGCTCAGACACACAAACAGAACAATTGGTGGCTGGCAGCCTCCCTCAGGCACCGCAGAGATGGAGGTGACCTCTGGGTTGGTGGCCAAGGAATGGCCTCGGCTGAGGCTGGCGTTGGCAGGGACACCACAGGCTCTGTGTGGGGCCAGGCTGGCGCTGGGTTACATCCAAACCCCAAAGGAATGTGGGGTGCAGGATGGCAGAGCAGCTTGGCACGGGTGCTCCCAGCCTCTCCAGGTGGTCCCTGTCACCCAGGGACACGGGGACAGTCCTGGGCTGTGCCTGCTGCGCCCCAAACATCACCCACAGGGATGGACCCTGCGTGGCAGCACAGTCACACCTCCCTGCACCCACAGAACAGAATTCCCACCAGCACAAACCCTCCTGTGCTCATGGATGCAGTTTGGTTGGCAGGGTCCTCATCCTCGCCAACCTTCCTGGCCAGTCAGCCACACATTCCTTCCCAAAATGCTCCTATCTTTCCACTTTTAGAAAATATCCACTGCTCCTAAAGTTTCCAGCCTTTCTCCAAATGACTTACTCCTTTTTTTTTCTTTTATTTTTTTCCTTTTTTTTTTTCTCCTGTAAGAAAGTGAAATCTCTGTGCTTCCTTATTAAGCCACTTTATTCTTGGCAGGCTTTGAAAAAAAGCCCTACTTCAGCAATTTAAGCTTTTCTTCCTGGAGGCACAATACTCAGACACGAGGAAAAGTAAGTCGAGAAGACAAAATAAACATATTTTTCAGGAAGACTCCAAGCCAAGTGGAACTTTCAATGAATGATTTGAGAGAGTTGCTGCTTTTGATATGCACAAATACATCCCAGCACTGCAGGCACACACCACATCCCTGGATTCTGTGGAGCTGGACAGGGAGAGGGGGGAAAATTAGAATAGATATTGCAGTTTGTGCCTCACAATGGCTTTGAAATGCAAGCACGGCTCAGGAAAGGTTCTGAGAGTTCATGAATGATGAATTTGTGTTGCCCAGATTAAAAGGAGGAAGGGGAAGAGCCTCCATTTTTCACTCATCCATAAAATATTCCAGAATATCCAGGGATCCAGAATACAATATCCTAAAGCTTGTATTTCTACTCCGCATTTATTTGCTTAAGTAAGAGCAGATAAGGGTGACTGGATTTATATTTTGGGTTTATTCATAAAAATTTATTTAAACTGATGGCAGATTCATTTCTGGGATGAATTTCCATTCCCCCAAGAGGTTAAAGGTGCTGGCTAAACACCAAATAGATCCATAATATCCTGGACAATAATTAGGGTTTTATCTGCAAATTTTAATTAGTATTTTCAGGGTATTTATTAGTGTATTTTACCCTCCTTCCTTCCTCACATGGAAGCATTTTTACCCAGCAAAAAGAATCAAAATGCTTCATTTTGGGAGGACTGGGTGAAGGAAAAATGGTGGGAAAGTAGTGAGGAAGTGATTCACACAGATAAACACAGAAAATAATGTAACAAATCTTGCCAGAAGGTTCTGGGCAGGTAAGAAATTGGTGCCACAAAATGTCCTTGGGCACCTGGAGCTGAGGACACCCAGACCTGTCTGGATGCAAAGGGACTCAGGGATTTTCTCATGGAGCTTCTTGTTCCTCATTCCTTCTTTTCTTGAGGACAAAGAGGCAAAACCTCCCACACAGGAGGGGGGAGATGGATTTGATCCCCAGCTCTGCCTGGTTCTACAAGGTTTGTGTATCT
Organism: Erpornis zantholeuca; assembly: GCA_013400515.1. Classification (NCBI taxonomy): domain Eukaryota; kingdom Metazoa; phylum Chordata; class Aves; order Passeriformes; family Timaliidae; genus Erpornis; species Erpornis zantholeuca. The sequence continues at coordinate 50,417 of VZTN01022936.1, forward strand.
GCCACCACTTCAGGGCTTTGCTTGAAGGAGGAACATCCTGGGGATGGGGAATTCTGAGCCCTCTCCAGGCAACTTCAGCCTGGTTTTGTTCATGGTGATGAAGAAAACCAGGGGATAAAGTGAATTCCAAAGTCTTGGACCCTTCAGGACCAACTCAATGCCACCAGCCCCTCCTCATCACCCCAGCTGGAGTCACAACAGAACCACTTTGGGAAAGAGCACAAAGAGTGATAAGGTGGAATGGAACCTTGTGCCAGTGGTGTTAATTTGATTGCAAATATCCCCTCAGGTCTCACCTTTCAACCTTCAAACTGATTCCGTGATCAAGGGTTGAATATGGGAGAGAGAAACCCGGTTCAGGCCCAGTTCAGCAGGGCCCATGGCACCTCCTTTACTCAGATGGCCTTGGAAATGAGGAGAGAAAAAACAAACGAGCAGAGGAAAAGCACCAGAGCTCTGCATCACTTGTGCCCCACTCCAGCTGAAATTGAATTTGAAATTCAGGTTATGCAACAACATGGCATTGTCTCCTTTTATTAAGGCCACCAGCTCCTGGAGGTCCTGGGCGTGTTATTGTTCTCAATTAACACACTTCTCCCCTTTCTCCCTGGAATCCTTCCCGCTGGTTTGCATTGTAACAATACCTCCAGCTCACGGGCTCCGAGCTGCATTTCCATTTGTGAGGCCACTCTCACTTCACAACCCACTACAGAATATCCAGCCTCCATTCTAACATGCATTCATTAAATTCCCAGAAACAAACAAACAAACAACAATTTCTTCCCTTTTCCCTTATTAGGTTGCTTCTGTGTGAGGAATAAATCTTTACATTAGTGCAAACCCCTCAGCAAACCAAGCCAGACAGTAGCTGTGTCTCTTGGCAATGAGAATAATCTAATAAAACATCACCTTTCAAAGACAAAAAAAGTTCCTCTGGACACTCAGTAACGTCACCTCGGCACGAAATATATTCCACTCTTGGTTTGTGTTTTTTGGAGCAGCGCAGCTTAGGATGGTTGTTATCCCAAGACCATGCCACCAGAGTTGGAATTAATAACATAAACGGTGAGCCCCAGCCCTGATTGACAGCTCTGATTCTCTTAATACCTCCTGGTTGGGCTTCCACCACGGTCAGAAGTTAAAATTTATTTTGACAAGCTTTCTGCTGGTTATGGAGGCTGGGAGCTTTATACTGGGGTATCCAGTGATTAAATATCTGGCATAGATTATCAAAAACCAGAGGGGGAAGGCATGGAAGGGCTCTTGATGACAAACTGGATCCCGCGGCGCAGCCAACTTGGTTTTAATTAAGTTATTACCGCCCTTAATGGGAAGGGGCTGTTCCTTTGTTCTTTGGCAAGGCAGCAGACAGGGACGGAGAGGGGAATGTCAGCAACTCAATTAAGGCAGGGCTGCCTCGAGGATGCTCCCAGGGACGTGGAGGTGGCACCGGGAAGGAGCTGTTGGGATTCCCGGGAGAACGGGGACGGAGTCGCAAACCCCACCGGGGTCAACAGGAGCAATTCGGGATTAAGGGGAGAGCTCCTGGCCTTAATCAGTGGGTTCAGAGTAATTAAAGGCAGAATTGCTGGGAGTTTCTTTCCCAGGGCAGGGCAGGGTTGTCCCCATGGTTCATTTTCCATGGTGCCTCGATGTACTTGGGTATTTCCAAGACGATTTGTAAAACCTTTTTATTATCTTCTTGATCACCTGCACCAGATCCCTTCAATATCAATAATAGAGAAGGCAAGAAAAGCCTGTTTTATTTTATTTCAAAACCTACAGCCTTTTTTTTATTTTATTTAAAAGCCCCAGCTCAAAATATCACGACTGGCTCCAATTCAGGTTTCGGTGACAGCGATTTCAGCTCAGGGAAGTTTGATAACCTCAGCATGAAGAGGAAAACCAGGCCCATTCATTTTCAGCCTTAATTTTATATTTATAATTACTGTTGTTGAACAAGGAAATATCTGAGACTGCAAATCAGGAGAGAACTGCACATCTTACAGAGGAATGTCTGAAAAAAAACCAAAACATTTTTTAATCTTTTACTCTTCTGGAACGCATAACCTGAGAATTAAACATTCTCCACGGAGTCATCTAGCCTCACCTTATAGAGCAATATTCCTCGGTGTGGGGTAAGGCTATAAAACCCACAGAAGAGCCTAAAAAACTCCCGAGCAGAGCAATCCTTGTGCAAAAGGCAGCAGCAGCAACAAACACCCCATATCCCAGCCCACACCCCGCTGGGCAGGGTTTGTGTGAGGGGCAGTCAAGCACGGATGCTCCATATGGTCACGAGAATCCCTGGGATAGAGGGAGTAGCCACCCAAAACCGAGCTCAGACTATACACTTTACAAAGAGGCAATCCCCGTGAAGGGTTTAGGAGGGGAAAAAAGAGACAGAGGTAAAAAAAAAAAAGAGAAAAAAGCCATTTTCAAAAGTCTAAACTTTCGTGGTCAGGGGTAGGTGTGGAGCTGTTGGTTGTTCTCGATGTGTGGGGGTGAAAGCACAACTGTTGCAGTGTTTAAGCCTTGGATGTTTGTTGTTTTTAATGGTAAAATTCATGTGGATTTTATATTTATGTTTACTGTATTTACAGCAAAGGGACAGTGAGGAATTGCACATTTCTCCCTGTGTGCACACAGAGCTGATAAAGAACTGACATCTCCCTTCAGATAAGAACTGCTGCAAAGACTCCAGGGTGTCCACAGGGCATCAAAGAGAAAAATGGGAGAATTTCTAGGAAGCCAAGGGGTGGAAAAATGACACATTTGAATTGTTTAATTAATATATTAAAACTGTGATTTAAATAAAATGTTATTACAGCTACAATAACAATAATAATTATTACATTCCATTTTTGTAGCATTAATCACTGTAAGAGCTGATAGAGGTGAGATGAACAAAGTGCAAATATTTTACTGTGCACAAACTGCTTAGAAGAAAGATATTCTGAAATCAGTTATTTTTAATCAGTACCTGAAGGATGAGGTTTTGGTTTTTTTTTTTTAAGTGAAATTGTCAGAATTTTGGGGACCTGAAGTGTTGAGCCCAAAGTGTTCCCACTCTGGAATAAAGATCCCATTTTATTTAGGAGCAACAAGGGGCTCACCTGGAGGAGAAAATCAGAATCAGGAAGAGAGGATTTTGGGGAAGTGCCTGCAGCGTTGGGGTCCCCATGGAATGTTTTAGTCAATAAAAGAGAAAGGATCCAAAGCCATGAATGGAGAAGAGCTGGTTGGGATAAGGGATCCTGTTCCCAAACTGAGATATGGGAGATGTGATTGCACAAAACATTGGCTGTAAACCAGGAATGCTTCTGGGAGGGAAATCTATCAAATACCAAGTGCCACATCAAATGTCACTGGGGAAAAAGCTGCTTTCGTGTTGGGGCATGACCTGGCTGAACAACCAGAAATGGCACAGATTATTTTATATTTTCATTGCGTTTTTTGTGAAACTCCAACTTCTCCTGGTGCCTTCTGAGAGTTCCTGCCCCAGGAACATCGATCCTCACCAACAGCTCCTTCTGATGGGCTCCCAGCCAGCAGCACTCGGCCCTGGCACATGGGATTAATCCTGGGAATCACAAAAGACCAGGAGAAGTCTGGGACAGGACACATATCCAGCAGGAAGTTCCCCAGAAGAACCTTCTTTCAGGCTGAAATTCATCAAAATCAGAGTTTCTCCGCACAGTTTCCTCTCCTCGCTGCTCTGAGTTCTCCTCAAATCCCACAAATCTTTTGCCTTTTACAAACAACATTCACGGTGAGAAACTTTTCATTGCTCACAGGTACAGAACTCCCAGTGCAGGTAACACCAAGTGAAATTCTTGGGTTTTGTTTTTTTTTTTCCTTTTTCAGACACCGTGCTTGATGTTTCACTTGGAGCTGGTTCAGATCCAGGCATCCTTTAGACAATTATGGAGCTTTTGTATAGGAAATGAACACCTAATCCCCAGATCCCACGAGACTCTGCACCCTTCTAGAGGGAATACGCTTTTTAAAGAAAACCCTTTGCCCTTTGCTTGAAGAAAATCCTCTGCCCTAAATCTCATAAAACAAAGCAGCTTAGGGATCCTTGCAATAGCAGAGCTGAACTAAACACGCTTAACAAAGTTTCCCTTTGTCAACAGCATCTCGGTGAGCTCCCTCCTGCGGGATGAGTGTCAGGCTCGGGGCTAATCTCGGTAATTCTTTAACCAGAGATTTGCACGTTATTAAGCGCTCGTTTCTCGGTGGGTGGAAAGCGATCGGGCAGGGGAAGGTTCCTCCTCACGCTCGGCTCAGACGCTCCATTCTGCCCTGAAAAGCCCAGCGAGGTGTGTCCGGCCCGAGGGGCGCAAATGGCCAATGAAATCGGAATAAAGTGCCTCTGGAAGGGTTAGTCACCAGCGCTGCCCGCAGGCAGAGGTTTCTGGGCGGCCCCAAGGTCTCTGCTAAGCCTGGCTTAGTCTCTGCAGGTAATGGCAGATCCTGAAGTTCGGTGATGTCACCAGGCAGGGCTGCGGGGACACTCCAGGTGACCCTGGCAGGAATTACCCAAGGGCTTGGCAAACCTCAGAGCCTCGCTGCCTTCAGCATCCTCAGCAAAGCCTCTCTCTTGCTGTCTTTTCAGCCGAATCCTCCTCTGCTGGGGAGCCTTGAAAATCTAGTAAATATAAATATAAAAATGCAGTAGAGCGGGTTCCATCAGAGATCTCTGAGGGTTGGGTTATACTGCCCTTTTAGAGAGAGAGAGACAATAAATTCACTTTCGGCAGTAGGCACCAGACACTTGAAGGGCAATCTGAGAGCCTCCAGCGTGACACAATTCCTCCCCACCGCAAACCAGGTCCGAGCATGGCCAGCACTGCCCAGGACACTCAGGGGAGGGTTGGGCTGGGTCATCTCCAGAGGTCCCTTCCAACCCTAAAATTTCCGTGTTTCCACGATTCTGTGACATGTGCCAAACACAGGGAGCGGCACACGAGCCCCGATGAGAATTTCCAAGGTGGGACATCCGAAGGAGGTTGGAAAATGGAATTCTCCATGGCATGGTGGAGCTCTTTCGGTGAATGACCCAGCCAGCAAACCAGGGGCACTCCTCGGGAACAATCCCCATCATTGTCATTTATTTCCGGCATCCACACCCAACTCCCACCTCCTTCCCTTAACAAACACAGCCCCAAACTCCCCCGAGGTTCCTCCAGGGCTCTGCTGGGTCCCTGTGCGGGCAAACCCCTCCTGGCACCGGGACTCATCCTCGAGCTTCATCTTGAACCCATTTGCGTGTGGCATTTGCATGCTGGTGCCTTTGCCGCCCTAATGGTTCGATTTCAAAGCACATCTCTTTGCCTTTTATCTCCAGCTCAATGAGATGTCTCAATAAGCGCCAGATAAAGACGGAAGTCTTTTGTCTGGGATCAGCCAGGCAGGGCCAGCTGTGAGCAGAACTGGCTGAGATTTCGCTCCAAGCTGGAGCTCCAGCTCCTTTCAGGCTGCAGGAGCAGGGCAGGGGGAAGAGGCCTGGCTTGCACACATGGCTGAGTGTCTTCCAGTGTTTATTTTTCCTTCCCGAAGTTATTTTTGATAAAGGAGTTGCGGGGAGCGAAAGAGAAGAGATCAAGAGGGAAGCAAGAAAGGAAGAAAAAGAGTGTGGATGCAGGAACAGTTAAATCTCTGATTTGCATCCAATGGGTTTTTGGATGCTAGATCAGCTTTGTATCAGGGTAGACTTTGGCATCTGAGCCTCTGGGCCAGACGTTATTCAGTTGTTGAACAGTGGGAGACCCCTGAGAAAGTGCTTGGCTCTGATTTTAAAGGGACTTGCTTTTGTGCTCTTGGGTTGGGTGACCTGCTGAATAAAAACCAGCCTGGCACTGAAAAGTAAAGGCTGGTTTTTTTCAGCCAGTTAATAGGGAACGAAATTTTGTCTGTCTTTAACAAATGGTCAGTCTTAAAAAACTGTCAGTCTTAAAATGATTGTCAATCTTAAATTGTCAGGCTTAAAAAAACGCATTAAAAATGACCCAACTTAAAAAATTATCTGTCTTTAAAAAATTCCCAGCAGGTCTACAATGTGTGGTAATTAAGGAAGGATTATGAGAAAATCAAGGAGTAATCAGCAAGTGGATCATTTTGATTAACACCTTTCAGGGCTGCAAGAGACCTACCAAGGATGAAACCTCCAGCAAGTTGTTCCACACTGGTCACACTCCAACCAGAAATGCCCCCCAAAAATCCAGCTGCTGGGTTTGTTCCCCCTCTGCTCTGCCCTGCAGGTAAAACTGGTTTTAAACTGGTTTTACCCTGCAGGTAAAACGAGCTCACAGCTTTTCATGGAATTACTGGGAACACCTTGAGTTTCATCTCGAGAGGCCTCAGAGAAGAGTTTAAAATCAGCAAGGCCACGATGTTGTCAGGATTAAACACCATGGAGCTGAGGAGCAGCTGCTGATTTTGGTCCCAAACCAGCCCCGGAGTGAGGTTTGTGCAGAGCTTGGCTCTCCACAAAATGAGGACTGAGAGCCACCAGCACATCCTGGACCACATTTTCCACCGAGACTTGGGTGCCACCTGCCCTCCGAGAACCCTGCCCGGCCACCACCATCCCATGGGGCTTCCAGGGGGGATGAGGAGGAACTGGAGCTTCCCTGCAGGAGCTCCGAGGGGTTAAACTCCCGGGGAGAAAGGCGAGGCAGATGGGGGAGCCTCACCCGAGCCTCCCATCTGGGAAATGTCAAGTGTTCTCACAATGTTTTTCAGGGTTTGTAATGTGGCTGCTCGCTCGCATGCATGAAAACAGCATGGGAATGCAATATTTCCTCCTCCATGTGTGGTGGAGGCCTCCAGCCCAGCTGTATTTTGCTTGTCATGTTCCTGAATTCTGACACCATCTCGAACATGCCAGTTCCTACCAGAGAAAATGCATTTTCATTCTGTTCCCCGGGTGAAAAGCACATTAAAGGCAGGAGAGAAAACCCAGCAGATCCTGGAGCTATCAGCGAGGCCTCCTTTATTTATTTAATTTTAAAGAACATCTCGTTTCATCGGGGGGGTGTTGTGTGGGTGGGTGGGGGGGTTAAAACTGAGTTTGAAACCCTCCCAAAAAATGAGAATGTGGAAGCCTGGGCTTGATGCCACAGCGGAAGAGAGCAAACGATGACAACATCACTGTCACTGTATTACCACAGGCTGTAAATTAAAGCGGCGGCAAGCAGTTTAAGCACCATTCCTGCCTGATTCATTAAAAAAATACAGTAGCTCTGTGGGCACCACAGCCTCGCTTCTCCCAGGGGCTGATGTACGATTGGAAAGTGGCGTTTGGGGCCGCCTGGAGCAGAGCTGGGTGCTGGCGGTGGCCCAGGAGGGCCAGTGGCTGTGTGGCCCTGGCTACCTGGTGGCCAAGCTGCCGAGCCTGATGTGCTGGCTCTGTCCGAGCAGGATCCTTGTGGAAATATGGCAGCCAGATCCTCCCGAGGTGTAAACTGGCAAATCCCTATTAAAGTTAATGATTTACTGATTTAGCTCGGCTGAGGTCTGGCGCTCGGCGGGCTGAGTGTCAAGAAGAGGAACTATTTATTCCTCGGTGAGCCATTAACTCTGGGTCCTTTCTGTCCATCCCCGCAGTTAAAATTCCTCCTGCGCTCCTTCCAAAGGAAAAGGGGTGATCCATACATGACTCACATGTGCACACCCCACCGGCACAAGCTGTAATTAGCCCTGCTCAGCAGAGCCATTAGTAACTGGGTTTTCCTTTCGCTGCCAAGCCAAGCACAGACCTTCTGGATGGGCTCATTACCAAGATATTTGAATGCAAATCGATACAGCAAAAGGTCCTTCTCGGGGGTGAGACAACGCTCAGCATTTCGGGCTGGCTCAGTTGTATTTTGTAGAGAATTCTGAGAAGCTTTGGGAAGCACAGGTTATGTCAGGGGGAAAAATCAAAGTGTGCAACTGTCAAACATCAAACCTGAGTTTTCCGAGTATTCCCAGTGCACACGCACATCTGGCAATCCAATGATTAATTTATCAAAATCGAGACGAGTACAGAATCAAGAGAAATCTCTAAACCTCACGTTTTCCAGCAAAATAACTTTGATCAGAACCACTTTCACCCGGCTCCACTCCTTTCTTCGGCAAGGTCTAGAAGGAAATCTTTCCCTTTCCAGGATAACCTTATCAGCAGTGAGGGTGTTTGTGTTCCCTCGTCTCTGCCCTGGTCCATCCATCTCTCCAGGGCCGGATTTACAGACAGCTCGAAGGAAATCCAGGTCTGCTCGTGATCACAAGGGCTCCTTTTGTGGGGCAGGGTGGGTTATGTACCCGCACAGGTGGCGAGATGGATGCTCTGCTCTCCCTGCAGACAAGAGAACGCTGTCTGAGCCTTTGCCACCAGATTTCCCTGCTGTTTTCCCAAATCTAAACCTGCCCTGTGTCTGTGTGACTGCAGCCCAGCAGAGGAACGGAGCTGTTGAAAGGCAAAGAGTAACAGAGCTGAGAGCTGCTGGCTCAGCCCTGCTGCTGCTGCTCCCGTAATTTACGGCGCTGCTCCACTTTTACCACGTGTGGAGCGAAGATAAAGAACTGGAAAGGAAAGCAAACCATGGAAAACGCTGTGATTTTACTCGTTGACTGATAAGAAATCCCCTCCGTTTGGTGGCCACTTGTAGCTGTTTTAATATTTCTTGTTCTGCTCAGAGGAGAAATCCCAGGTTGGGAAGTTCTTGGCTTTGCCCTCCAAGGGAGCAGCAGCAACTTCATGGAACAAAAATGGCCAAAAAAGCCAGGAAAAAACCCTCCTCTCTTTAATGTGACCAACACACCCTCGCTTGTGAGCCTTGGTGAGATGATGAAAGAGCAGGTTTGTACCCGGGGAGATAATGAGCCCAGAATCTGTCTCGCTGCCTCATTTCGTGGCTGAGATAGGCAAAGAAAAGTCACACACACACACAATTCATTCCCCGCCAGCCTCACCCCCGAGCCCCTGCTCTGAGCATCATCGTGGCTCAGACACAACAAAGCCAGGCTAGAGCACCACCTCTTACTAATCCCACCGAGGATTTGTGCAATCAGACACTTCCAAGAAACAGGACCACGTTTTCCTGAAGTGTCTCCCAGTTATCGCGGAGATTTTCCAAACAGCTCTGGCTGCAAGATTGCTCCTGGTGACTTCCAGTTCTTGGTGAGTCACCCTGAACAATCACGTCAGAACAATGGGGTTGGGGCAGAGCCCAGTGGGACAACATTTCAGGGGTTTTTAATTTAACCTGAGGAGGTTTCTTTATGGAGAGAAGGTTTTGCTGCTGGTTGCAGTGAGAGAGAAGAAACTAAAAGTCTTTGCTCTTACCTTAATCAGTGCAAATGATCCAAAAATGTCTGGTGGCCTGAGCCAATATTGTTACTAAGAACTTTTCTTTTACTTATTAGAGCTTTTCTCCAAAAAGTATCGCTTTAGGTCAGCCTTGGAGTAAATCAGGGAGATAAAACATAATCCAAAGCCAATATTTTTTGTCTCGATGCTTAAAAATAAAATGAATTTGAAAATGTTAGGAAAAACAGAGAATATTTTTTCCCCTGGATAGTGGAGCCCCTCCTGTTTCAGTTTGGTGCATTTATTGCCTTGGTGCTCAGGAGCAGAACAGATTGAGCTGTAAAACAACCTCGGCACAAAGTGGGAAACCTCCCCTCACCTCACACCCATTCCAACATTTCCAAACGTCAGAGAAGTTCCAACTACCCCAAAACAAAAGGGAGATGGGAATTACGAAGAAGCTCATTCTTTATTTCTGGAGAGCTGCTGACTCTTTGCTAGGCTGGGGATCAATTTTGTCCAGAGAAAACAAAGCCACTGCCACCAGATCTGATCTTTCCCCCCTGTAACCTGTGAGGACAATGATCCACGTCCGTGCACGCCACAAACCCAACCCAGTGGCACCAGACCGAGCAGCAGCTTCTGTTGATCTGAGCTCGCAGCAGAACATCCTGGCGAAGCTAAAATTAGAAAAACGATCATTCAAACCCCGTGCAGGTTCCAGGTTTTAAACCTGATTCTCCCCAGAACTGCGCCGTGCCGAGCGCTGGGCCGGGATTAACAACTCAGCTGTTCCTTGCCGGGGTTTGGTCCCACCCTAAGCCATTTGCCAGGCTCCTGTGGAATGTTTAACATGACATGGCTCTTATCTGGCTGCCCAGCGTGGGGGCTGCTCTCCGCAGCGCTCCCATCCATTTATTAAACCCCGCAGAAGCTGCGGAGCGAGGTCAGCCCTAATACCGTCTGTGTTTAGATGGATGGACTGCTCGGGGCTACCCCACCTGCTGAAGGCTCTAACGAGGCAGCTGAGAGTTCCTGTCAGAGCAAACATGCCCTGCTCAGCCCCGACCCGAGCGCCGAGAGCTGCAGGAGTCGGTGTCTGATGGTGATGAAAGAAATAAAAACAGGCCCGGAGAGGAGAGTGAGGGAAAGAAATCTCCCCCCTGGCTATGGTGAAAGATGTAACACCCCCGGCTTATTTGGGCCTGGCTTAAAGCAGATTGGTCCTGAGTGAGAGGGTTTGTCTCTCCAGGAATGGGTGCTGAGAGTGGAACTGCCCCAGGTGCAGACAGACCTCAGTAAAACCTTCCATACCCTCCTCCTCCTCCTCCTCCTCCTCCTCCCGGCTTGGATGGCACATCCATTACCTCTGGAGACATGGAAGGGCTCAGGGAAGGACTCTGCTGCTCTTCCCAGGGAGAAGAGCTTAAACTCATGGAGTTGTGGAGTGGCTTGGGCTGGAAGGGACCTTAAAGATCATCTCATTCCCACAGCCCTGCCACGTTCTCAGTGCAGAACCTGTGGGATGTACAGAATTCCTGTGGAATCCAGGCACTCAGCCCAGCTGCTCCAGAGGAGCTGTCTGTCCTTACCAGGCTGAGTTTGGGGAAGGATGTTGGGGATCCATCCCTGCTATCCATGATGAGGACATGGCTGCAGCCAGAGGAGCTGTGTCACCTCCATTGACACCAACACCTTTCCCTGTCCCACAGGGACCTCAGGTCACAGTGACAACCTCCTGATGGTGAAACACAGGCACAGCTCCTTCTGGAAGCAGAAAATCCCTCAGGCTGCCCACCTTCAGCACAGGGAGACTTTGTGTTTGCTGCCACTCCAGAGGAATAAACAAAATACATCTGAGGGTGACTTCATGCTGCTTGCTTTCTCAATTCAGCTCTTTCTGGGGGTTTCTCAGGAGCCTCAAATGGAAACTGCCCCAACACAAAGCATCATACCTGGCTTGGGCTGTGCCATCTGGGGTGATTAGGGATGGCTGCGCTGCGAGCAGAGAGCAGCTGAGAGATGATTCATTTCTCTGCTTTAATCTAGGCTTAGGTAGAAGGTTCAAATCGGCTGAGTTTTACTGATCTCCAGAGGTGCCTTTGACCCATCACAGCCTCCTGCCACTGCCCTCAGAGCAGGGCTGTCACTGCTGAAGGGAAGGACAGAGAGGACCTTGGCTGCAGAGCTTGCCCGGCAGCGCTGATCCCCCCCTACCCCTCTCCCCTTCCCTAAGGACACCATTCCCGGCTGTCCGGAGCCAACTTCCCTCCCTGCTTCCCCCAAACCGATGAAAATCGCTCGAAATTGAGCGAAAACTTTTATTTATGCAGAGAAAGGTGCGCGGCGGGGACAGCCCGAGACTGCCACCTGCCGGGAACGAAGGGGAACGCTGCGGGGACCGGGACAGGGTAATGGGATAATGGGATGGGATAATGGGATGCGATGGGATAATGGGATGGGATATTGGGATGGGATAATGGGATGGGATGGGATGGGATAATGGGATGGGATGGGATAATGGGATGGGATGGGATGGGAAGGGATGGGATAATGGGATGGGATGGGATATTGGGATGGGGTTGGACAGGGTCTGGAAGCGCAGTTGATGCCCTGAGAGCCTCCCTGGCCCTGGTAAAGCAGCCCCTGGTTGCAGCAGGACAGGCTGTCCCCACCTGTGGTGTTCCCTATTGCTGTGGCTGGATGTGAATAGAACACAGAATTTATCCTGATTCTGTATTCTGGAACAAAATACTTCAGTGGGAAGGGAGCTGAAATGACCTTCTGGTCCAACTGCAGCGTCGTGAGGGTAGCAAGGTGGGCCAGAGTTAAACCCCGGAGCAATGACAATCAAACTGAGATGTTGTTTGGATGTCTGTGACTCGTCCATGCATCTGTGCCTCATCAATGTGAACCCAGCAGTGGGAAACAGGCAAGAACCGGGGGAAAATCAGGCAGAAATTCAGGGGAAGCAAGAGAAATGGTTCAAACAGCCCAGCTGTGGGAGGCTCTAACCACAGACAGGGCTTTTGGCTGTAGCATTTTAGCCCTTATGCAAAAGCCTCTTCCCTCTTCTGATCTGCTGGGAGCCCCTGGATTGTCCTTCCCTTCAGCAGTGACAGCCCTGCTCTGAGGGCAGTGGCAGGAGGCTGTGATGGGTCAAAGGCACCTCTGGAGATCAGTAAAACTCAGCCGATTTGAACCTTCTACCTAAGCCTAGATTAAAGCAGAGAAATGAATCATCTCTCAGCTGAGCCAGGTATGATGCTTTGTGTTGGGGCAGTTTCCATTTGAGGCTCCTGAGAAACCCCCAGAAAGAGCTGAATTGAGAAAGCAAGCAGCATGAAGTCACCCTCAGATGTATTTTGTTTATTCCTCTGGAGTGGCAGCAAACACAAAGTCTCCCTGTGCTGAAGGTGGGCAGCCTGCGGGTCAGGCTTTGCACAAAAGCCCAGTTTTAGGCAAAGATCTGTGAGTTCAGTGCCTTGGCTTTGCTGTTGTAAACCATCTGCTCAGCTCCACTCCCAAACACCGGGGCTGGGAATCAATCACTGGGCCTTGCTTTTGGTTGATCCTTGTTTTGCTCGACTTCTCGGCTTTTAATACTTGGCGGCCCCCGGGGGGGGGCTCAGAAGTGCGTGCCAAGAACTGCATCACATCGATAGGAACAAAACCCTCGAGCTGGCCCTCGAAATCCATTAGTGCCCTCGGAAACTGGGGAGCTGGAAGGCTGGCAATGGAAAAGGTAGGGCTTTGGTTTACATCTGTTGACGTGAGGATCTCAGTGGCACCCGTTCTGAGGGGAGCCGATGAGTGAGGGGGTGCTCCGAGGGGGGAATGGAAAAATCAGAGCCCGGACCCCGCGTGGGAGCAATGCGCCGAGGTGCTGACAGCTTAATGAATAACTTGACTGTTATGACAGTAGGACACCTTGCAGTTCCAAGAGCAAATATTTGAAATCATATGCAATGCAGGAAATGTAGAAATGTATGGGGGAGAAGGGGCGGCTCGGCCCTCTCGCCAACAGATGGGCCGTGTTTTCACTTCAGAGCTTTTCTCCTGCTCAGTTGTGACTGACTGGGGGTGAGAGTGAATCCACGGCTTGCAGCTGATGACATTAAATGGAGCAGTGTATTAAAATCCCCTTTTTATGGTGGCCATATGGCTCTGGGGTTTTGGTAACAGCTAATTAAGATATTTGCCTCTACCCNCCTCCTACTGCTGCTTCAAAAGCTCTTCCCAGCCTATGTGGGAAAAATGGGGGTTAAAGGATGGATCTTCGTGGGTATAGCTACACTAAAAAGTAATTAAAATAGATATTCTGCTCTTCTGCACTGCCATTTGCATCTCCCAAAGCTTTGGTGGCTTATGGGAACAAAACCTACTTGTAGTCCAAGTGTTTTGCCTCAAATAAATTTTAGGGGTGCACAATAAAGTGGGAGATTTGTGAGGATGTGGACATTCCAGTTTGTGCTGGAATTTGTGAGGATCTGGACATTTCCATGTATCAGTTTTGGGGGCCTGGAGACTCCCTGTTCCAGATTTATGTAAGTCCCTTGGTTCCCATCACCTCCTGTCCCAGGTAAAACCAGCAGTGCCTTCCTGGAGACGTGAAGCTGATCCCATCAAGAATTACTTTTATTCTCTCCTGACAATGCCTGGGAACTCTAGAAATCCATGGGGTTTGTGATTTTCCTAAATTATCTGTGGGTGATTATTAACTTTTACAGGCAGCTCAGAGTCTGAACACCATTTCCTCCTTCAAAGTAACTTCTTGCTGTGCAAGGAACCTGTTGGGATGTTTTCATTAAGGAATCAATCCCCTCCACAGCATCCTGTCCTAGGAAATTCTGTTTATTTTTATTTTAGCCGTTGGTACTGCGTATAAGGAACACGATATTTTCTCTGTTTCCAGTAAACAGGTCCTCAGGAGAGCTTTGTTAATGTTATCTATGAAAAAAAAAACCCAACCCCAAGCAACCAAAGCACAGAGTTTGGGAGCTGGAGGCAGCTGATTATTTAAAGCAGCTGAAAGAAAAGTCTTGATTGACAGGAGAAAAGAAAAATGATGGAATTGCTGTGAAAGTTACAGAATTCATGGGGAGAAACAAGAGTTGGTGGTTGTAAACAAATGCTGGAGGAATTTTGTGCTGGTACAACTGAAGGGAATAATTTTTTGGGGGGGAATGGATTTACGTCATTAAGCGGAATTCAGGAAAAAGAATCAATAATAAAGAGAAATAAACGAATAATGAATAGAAATAAATTAACAATAAATAGAATTAGTGCACGAGGCTTGATTAAAGCAGATCTCTGCCTGTTTTAACTCCCATTTCCTGCTCCTTGCCCACATCTCCCAGCTCATCTTCAGGGACTCAGCTTTCCAGCCCCACATCCAGGATTTCCTCGGGGGAAGGAGCAGCAGGAGCATTCCAGGAGAGCCTGGCGAGGTGATTGTGTGCTAATCACTCCGTGGAAAGCAGGCCCCGGCAGCTGTGGTAGCCCCAGGGCAAGTAAAATATCGACTGGGCCACCAAGCCCGAGCGTGGCATCCTCGTGGTCCATGGAGCAGGGAAAGGAGAGGAGAGGTTCAAGTGCTGAGCCAACGTGGGCTGTGTGCACAGAGCTCTGGGAAGTTGGGATTGCAGGGATTTGCTGCCCAAAAAGGTGGCTGGGAAGGAGGAGGAGAGCACATGGATGTTGGATCAATTAATTGGGGGAAAATAGCCACAGTTCTGGTGCCTCTGCAGGAATTCCAGCTCAGTGTCGGGGCTATTTTGGTCAGAAAAAGGTGTCAGGTTTTTAATGAAAGCCTTCAGTTGTCTTCATGTAGTCCCAGATGTGAAGCAGAATATAATATTCTAGATGCCACTCAAACTTGATTTTATTCAAACTTTGGTTGTCTTTGCACACAGATTGATTTGCAGACCAAAAAACTTGGGATCAGCTTTGCAGGGAAGAGCCCTCCAAGCAGGAAAATCCTTTGGGCAATAGAGACAGCCTTTAAGGCAAGTACAGCCCTTCACTTACAGCTCTGTTGCCTTTCCTTGGTCTTAAAATTCAAACCAAAACACAGTTTATGGGGAAAAGGAGTTTTTACCTCGGGATTTATTTCAGGATCTTTGGGTGCAGCACTTGGTCCAGGTGGAATGCCCTGAAAATGCATGCACACCTCACACTGAAATACACACAATTCTAGGCCTTGCTAATTAACATATTTATCAAAGATCCCCCAGGGAGAGGCTGGAGTGAAGCCCTCGTTGTGAGGAACCTTCCCCCTGGCTGGGCCTGGCTGAGGTTCCCAAATGTGTTCTGGAGAGGCCCTTGGTGTCTGGGGCTCCCAGGATGTTTGCTCTCCTGGTTTAACAGTGCCGTGGGGCTGAGCTGAGTTCTCAGCCTTGGGGAGGTACAAGTGTGGGGCTAAAAGCACTGAGAATACATCAAACTATAAAAGAGTGTGTGAGAGGGGTGTGAAAGAAAAAGCAAAAACCATTCTGGCATCAGCTCCAGGATGGGAGCCCAGCCTGCCTGCACCACCTTAAGGTGATATCTGTGTGTTTCCATAATCCATAAAAGCATTCCCCCCTCACTTCCCTGCTCACTCCCAGGCCCCTAATCCTGTTTGACACCCACAGGGGAATAAGAGTCCCAGTGTTTCCAAACATGAGGCTCCCAAGACGTTGCAGACCCTCGTGGTGAGGGCTGCTGGGCACAGCTCAGCCCTGGACACCGCTTTGGGCTCCTCAGGTGGGGATTTAAATCATCCAAACATCTCCATCTTCCCAACCAAAGATGGAAAGGAGGGATTGGTCCCATGCCAAAAATGATGGGAGAAATAAATGGGTTTTAGGATTGGACCTGCTCGAGATGGAGAACAGGCTCCAAACTGAGCTTTAGTCTGGGATTGTAATAAATGGATGTTTCTGGGAGAAAAGGGAAATGTTGTGGCGTTGGAATAATAAAGATATCGACTGAGATCACTTTGGAAAGGACTCAGTCTTTAACAGCACAGGGAAGCTTCAGAGGTGACATTTTGTTGTCAGGGTGCCTAAAAGTGGGCAGCCTGTGCCAGGGTCACCCTCACAGGGAAAAACAGGAAGAGTTTTTAATATGTACTTTAATGTGAGTAAAATATAATTCTTTTCAATGGAATTTTTTTTAAATTAAAATACTTTCTTTTTTTTTTTTTTTTATTCCTTCATTGCTCCTGAAGTCGCAGGGAGCAATGTCAAATTTGACCAGAATTTCTAGGTGTTTGAAATGCACTTCCAAAACCACGGATTTCGAGCGGAAAGGAGCATTCTGCTGCTGTTTCCCTGCTTTACAGAGAAAAAAACAGAGGAAAAACGGAACAACCAAGGAAGACAACGAGTGTGCTTGGCCTGATCCACACCAATCCCTCCGGAGATCCCCTGGCAGCTCTTGGAAACCCAAACCTGGCGTGAGTTATCAGCCCCGGGCCAGGATGGAAGGAGATGTCAGGCAAAGCTCAGCTCTATCAGGGGCCAGGGGAGCCACGGGGATATTCCAAGCAGGATATCTGCGCCCCCTTCCCTCGCTCCTGCGGCAGCCCCGACCCTTATCGCTGCCAGGCTCTCTCTCAAGATGCCCACACGGGGCGGGCAGAGGGGGGCAGAGCCCATTTTTGTCTGGGCAGGTATCAGTTTGGGGCTTGTCTTATCTGCCACCCGCCCCAGGTCCCCGCGGAGCGCTGATAACGCCAGCCATGAATCGCCCCTTTTTTTTGTTTTTTTGGGGGCAGCCAAGCTTTATCTGCAGCCCCGAGGAAGGAAAAGCAGAAAGCAGCTAAAAGCCTTTCTTTCCCTGCCCCCTCTGATGTTCTGGAAGGCACTTTGGGAGATTAATATTGCAGCGGGGCCCTCCTCCTCCTTCCCCTATCCCCAAAAATCCCCGTTGCGACCGAGAGCGCTGATAAACTTCAAAATAAGAACAGATGTGGCAGGAAGAATGATTTATGGACTCCCCCACGCGCTCCTGTTTCCACGTCATGCCAGGATTTGGGGCTTTTTTCTTCGGTTTGTTGTCCACTTGGAATTATTCAAGCTATTCCTAGGTCTTAATATGGACAGGAGGAGAGGTGGGAACGACAGCCAGAGCTGAAAACAGGAGCGTGAGGAGAGTGCAGCACTGCTGAAATGGGATGGGAAGTGCCAGAAATCCAAAGTGGTGGCTGCAGATCACAGGTGTGGGAAAAGAGGGAAAGGAAGGAAGAGAAAGGGTAAAAATCAGGGGAGGTGTTGGAAAATCAATTCCATTAAAGGACTGCAAACCATGAACTCTGTGTTGGTCAATAAGCATCAAGGGAATGGAACTGGGACAAGCAGGAGCGAGGGGGAAAATGCAGCGAAAAATATATAAATTGGAGATGTGCAGATAAGAAATGCTCAGATATCACCTGAAGAGCCATGAAAGCCTCCAAGATGCATTCCAGGGGCTCCCAGCTATTCCCAGGCACAGGTGGAGACATAAAAGTGTGTTTGGAGAAGCTTGGAGCTCAAGCTAAGCAGAGAAATTTGATTTGGGAGCATAAATTCATCTTTATGAGCAATCTTGGGATAGCTGTAATTTGGAAAGCTTCTCTTCAGATGCTTAAAATGGGAGCTGATAGCACCAATTACTGATATGTGGTGATTAAAACCTGCATTGAATAATGAGGTCTGCAAAGACGACGTGGGAATTGTCTCATTGTTGTATTGGTGGATGCAAGGCCTTGGGGTAGCAGAGATGTTGAATTAAAAAATAATTCATAATTATTTTATCCCAAATTAAGCATCCTCAAAGACAAAGACGAGTGTCTCTGTGAGTGCCCAGGTAAATCATTAATAAATTATGTGTGAGAAAAGAGATTTTGGTGGAGAAGAGGAGCTTGAACTTGGGGGGAATTTCTTGTCCTGAGCTGCAGCGCTGGGGCAGCCCCAGTGCATTTGTGCCTTTCTAACATTTCATGCCTGTTTTCACTCAAGTGTTTATTTCTATAAACAGACCTAACCTCAGCAAACAATCTAATGACATCCTTCCTGGGGGAGCAGGGGGGCAGGAGTTTCCTCCTGCTCCTCCGGAGCGTTTCCGCTGGGGTTTGATTTTCAATAATCCGAGGGGTAAACGGCTGCCTTTGAACTCTGCCCTCTGCCCTTTTTATTTGGCAACCTGGGCAAAGATCAAGCCCAGAGCCAAAAGTGTCAGCAAAAAATGGCTGGGATATGGGAGGGCTTCCCTTTAGGAAAGGCCTCGTGATTGTGTTTACAGAGTTCATTACAAACTCGGGGTCCAGATTAAAAGCAAATGTCTAAGTGTCCTGTGGGGAATTGCAGCCTTGGGGGTGCAGCTTCCAAGGGATGGGTGGGATCTGTAGGAGGCTGGGAGAACCCCCAGGAAAAAAGGGGTGATAAAGGTGGAGCGTGGGCATGAGGTCACTGAGAGCACTGGAGGTGTGAAAGTGGGGAGAAAAGAGGCTAAAAAAAAAGGGTTTTAGCTGCTTTAAAACCAAGATTAAGGATGCAGGATGGAGCTGCTCAAAGTGGAGACACAGTTCTGGAAATATCTGATCGTGGAGGAATCCCTGGTGAAGGGAAATCAGTCCTGGCACGAAGTTGGGACAGTACAAGGAAGAGAGATTTCACCAGATCACGTTGAAAACAGCATTGTATCAAAATCTGTACCTCTAAAGACAGAGAGATTTCACCAGACCACGCTGAAAACAGCCTTCTATCAAAATCTGCACTTTTAGTCTCATTCTGAGCACATGGAAGAGCCATTTAGTGGCAGGACCTGCACAAGGGGCAGCACACACAAGGGCAAACCAAACCTGGAGTTATTTATTCCCTGTTCCTTCTGCTCCATCCCAACCCAGCAGATGAATTTTGCCATCCCATGTCCTGTTCCTGCTGCACCAAGGCTCAGATGGATGCTCCAGTGATGCCTTCGGTTTTAAATTTTATATTTTTCAAATCCTGTACTGCTGGTGTAACTCTGAAGTTTTCTGGAGCTCGTTCAGTGCTGTTCTCTCATGCTCACACACACACAACAAAACCTCTGACTTGCTCTCCAAGGACACCCAGAAACAACAACTGCAAACCACAATCTTGGGGACAGGGGGGCAAGCTTGGGCAAATTCCATCCTTGCCTGGCTCCTGCTTGGGGAATTGATGCTGAGATCCAAGTGGGAAGAACTCGGGAGCTGTCCTTGTCCATGTTGGGATGCACTGAGGCAGGAGCCTCTGGAGCCCAGAGTGTACCTCTGAAGGCCTTTCCAACCAATCCCTCCTTGATTCCTTTATTCCTGCCTGCTCTCTGTTCCTAGGGAGCCATTTAAGGCATCACTGGGAGGCCACATCCCTGTGGATCATGCAAATAACATTTTTCATTTCGAAGGAGGATCTGGGAACGCTGGAGAGGCAAATAATCTAAATAGGTCTTTTTTCTTCTGTGAGAACATTGTGGTAATTGCTGCTGCCAGGGCTCCTGTGCAGCAGAGAGGTCTCAGGAAGAGCTGGAAACCATCTCAGATCTCATTAACTTGAGGAGTTATCCCATATCAGCTGCAGGGAACTCACGGATATTCACGGATTTGGGATGGGATGAGGAGGAAGGAGGCGAAAAGCGAATAGTTTGAAGTTGGTCCTGGACTGGCTGGAGATAACTTGGTGGTTTTTTTGGTGATAATGGCTTTGAGGCCCTCAGTGCAATTGCTCAGAGTTGCTCGTGACAGGACTTGGGGAATCAAAAGTGGTTTTAATTTTTAGTGAGGTTTGCAGCGTGTCAGGGGTGAGGGCAGGGATATTCCCAATGGTTGGGGTCCTCTGGAACAAAACTGCTCTGGATACCCCTGACAAGCCTGGCACGGGGAACCTCCTGAGGAACCTCTTGGAGTTCCCTTAATTGCTGATATCACAGAGCCACAGCATGGTTTGGGTTGGAAAGGACCTTAAAACTCATGTCATGTCCCTGCCATGGGCAGGGACACCTTCTGCTATCCCAGGTTGCTCCAAACCCATCCTTGGACACTCCCTGGGATGGGACAGCCACAATGTCTAAGAAGAAAAAAAAATCTAAATAAAAACCAATGCTACTTTCCAAGTTTAAATTCTCCTGCACAACCCACAGGCACTACTGACCAATGTGGAACCCAAGCACCACCTCCATCTGGATTTTTCCCCAACTTGTGCTAAAAATCTCTCCCCATTTCACCCAATTTAGCAACTTCAGCCTTGCCCACACAGCCTTGAACGTATTTAATTGAATTTAAGCCAAATGGGTAACGGTAGAGCCCCAGGGAGTCTTTATGGGTCACTCATCCATCAGGTTCCTGGCCAGGGAGGTGTTCCTGGCCTTTGTGGGTTCTTTGTGCTCACACAAGGTCCCTGCAGCTCTCCCCAGAGCTCCTGGGGAATGCCCCAACTTTTTCCTAGGATATCTTCGGGTTTCACTCCGGCCTGGCTGTCAAACTCTGTGTATTTTTCCAACGTCAAACAGGTTTTAAGATGGAGGAAGGAGATAATGTGATGATAAAAAGGCTGGAGCAATTTAAAGGTAGCTTTTAAAACATTATACACAGCACAGGAGAGTTGAGTTTTTCCCCGAATTTTTGGCAGAACATGTGTTTGGAGCTGGCCAGGAGCAGATTTTCATAAAGAAAATATTTGTGAGCATGTCCCTCCTGCACATGAACAGCACTCACCCCACCATGTGCTGCTGCATTTTTGTTGTTTTGTTTCTTTTTTTTGGTTTTTTTCTTTCTCTCCAAGGCATATTTTCAACTTTCTTTTCTATCAGCTTGTAAAACATGATTTTTATTCTTCCTTTAATGGCCTGGGCTAATTACTCCCGGTGACCTTTGACCTCCAAGTGCCTTCATTTATGGTAGCACATTCCTTTCAACAGAAACATATTGGGTTTTTTTACAGGGTGCTGATGTCTGGCCTGGCAGCCCAAAGCTCCAAATCCAACAGCATCCACGGAGCAGCCTCGCCTGGGAGCCAAGAGCATCGTCCAACTTTCTCCTGAACGGCCTGAAAGTTTCACCTGAGCAGAAATACACAGATTTCTTTCCATGTTAAGATTCTGCTGCTGTGATTTGTCAGGGAAAAGGGTAAAATTTGGGGGATTGTGGAGGTGTGGTGATGGAGCCAAGATTAACTGTACTGGTGAAAAGATCCCTGAAGGGCCAAGGCCAGCTTGGGGCAACCTGGGATAAGGGAAGGTGTCCCCCCATGGCAGGATTGGGGAAAAATTAAATTTAAGGTCCCTTCCAGGCCAAACCATTCCATGATTTCCCTGGTTTAATGCACCAAACTTCTGAGAAGGTCTCTTTGTTCAGTGACTCAACACATTCTGGTATTGTTTAGTGAGGTATCCCTACACTATTTCCACTCATTATCACAATTCAGGGCAGACTTTTAGTGCTCATCCCTTCCCCCCAAAAGAATTCTGCTCCCAAGGATTTAAAATCCAGGCAGCAAAAAAAAAAATAGAATAAAAATCCAGGCACATCCTGAGGTTAATTCCAAAATTAGAATTCAGCAAGGATATTCAATGGGAAAGATCACAAAAGGGTTCAACCAAATACATGGAAGTTCAAAATAAATCCAGGATCCTGAGGATTGTGTGCAAACAAGGGATTAGGGGTGGGCTCCTGGCTGGGGGGAAATTGGTTGGGTTTAAAGCTGGGCTGGGTTAAAGATCTCCTCCACCTTTGACAAATTGCTCAAAATTTGCAGCTGGAAATTGCTGAACTTTCTGGCCTAATTCAGAAAATCAGAGAAACCCCACAATAACATAAAATTTAAGTTCAGAAAGATACTTAAGGACACGTGAGGACTCTCCAGGACAGAGGAATCACTGAATTTGCCTTCCTGTCCCGGATTTTTTTTATATAAAAACCTCGTGTGAGGAGGAGCAGGAACATCCAACACATTAAATCTGCTCAAACCCAGTCAGGCAGCTCCTAAGTGGACATGATGCAATGCAAAAAGAGAGAATTCTCCTTTGTCAATCACCCTAAAAGAGCAAAGCAAACCCCCAGAATGTTCTTTTTATTTTGGAGACCATCGAAGGCTGGGGAGAGAAGAGGAAGAGTCCCCCAGAAAATGAATGTGCTCCTAAGGTGTTTTGCAGTAGTTACATCGTTCTCCTGATAAGCCTTTAAGCTTTTGGGTTATTTTTCTTGGGTCTTTTTGGGTTTTTTCCCCCCCCTCTCCCTGTGCTAATTCAGCCTCTCAGAGCGAGCCCATTTACTTGCTCCGTTGTCAACGCATCTGGACATCTTGTCAAAACAATATAATTTTACTTTGTAACTTTTTGACACCGGTATTTATTGCACCTGTCTCTGCTCATGATTTATGACTTGTCTGGTGAGTATTACTCCACAGCCCCGAGTTTACAATACCAGATAAGTGAAGCATTTGAAGTCCCGAATGGGCTGCAGATTTAGAGATGGAGATTTGCCTCCCCTCCTCCTCCTCCTCCTCCAAAAAAAAAAGGGAAATTAAGATGAGCGTTTTCGCCCTTTTTTCTGGGTGGTAGAAATCAAGAGCATCAAAAG
The DNA here is from genome assembly GCA_013400515.1 of Erpornis zantholeuca. NCBI lineage: Eukaryota > Metazoa > Chordata > Aves > Passeriformes > Timaliidae > Erpornis > Erpornis zantholeuca. The sequence goes on from VZTN01022936.1 coordinate 73,276, forward strand.
TTCTTTGAAAAGAGGAAGGGAAAAAAAAAAAAAAGAAAGAATAATGGTGCTGTCTCTGTGAGGAGGAATGGAGTGAAATGATCCTTGCTTTGCAGAGGAAGGAGTTGTTTTAATTAATCAATATCTGATTATCTGGGCAGCATTTTAACACCCAGGACTGTGCCAGTGCTGAGGAGATCAGCGTTATGCTAATTACAGCCTTCAGAAGTATCCAGCAGCCTGACATTCTGAATTATTGTTTGTAACACACTTTTTGGGATGAAATTCACTCCTGCTTAGCACTGAAACATTGGGGCCAAATGTATGAAATCTAAATTTCACCCACCTGAGCAACCCTGCTGAGCAAACTCATGGGTTTGTTCACTCACAAGTGAGGGGAGGAGAAGCTGTTGTAAAACGTGGCTTTAAATATTTGATAAAAGTCACAATTTTGCCTTGTAAATTACCACATTTTTCCTTTCCTCTTTTGTTTTAGAAAACTTAAATTTAGGGCCTAAATAACTTGGCAGTATCCCTAAAATATATGGCATTTTTTGCAAGGAATTTATTATTCTACTGCTGTTAGAGCAGGACTTTCAAACTTGTCAGACTTTAAAACAAATCTGGGTTTCTCCCCTAATCCAGGTCCTTTTCCAATCTGATTCCATTGGGGATGGAACACAAAATCCTTGGCACAGTTTGGTTGTTTCAGTGGAAGTCATGGAAGAATCCTTCCCATTAACCTCATCCGAGCCAAAGGAACCAAAGTAAAGGTGGGAATGGCAGGGAAAATTGGTTTGGAAACATTTTCATTTGTCAAAATTCACTTGGATTCAAAAGGGGCTGGATGGGGTTTGTTATTCCAGAGCCCTTGGGGTCTGTATCAGTGAGATTCCCTTTGATAGGAATTGGGTGGAAATCAGAGATTTCAAGCTCTGGAAGGAAAACTCTTGGGGGGTTTGTATCAGTGAGATTCCCTGCACTGATCCTCTGATAGGAATGGGGTGGAAATCAGAGATTTCAAGCTCTGGAAGGAAAATTCCTGGGAGATTTTTGTCACTAGGATTCCCTGCACTGATCCTCTGATGGGAATGGGGTGGAAATCAGGGACCGTAAACTCTGGGAAGCTCCAGAAGGAAAACCCAGGATTTCTTTTCCAAGCACTTTTCATTTTCCAAGTTAAAACAGAAAATCCCTCTTTTTCCAAGGACCCACTACAACGAAACAGAAAATCCCTGTTTTTCCCAAGCACTCACCACTAACACCTTCTGTAACTCTGCCTGCTGGGACACTGTTGAGGGCCTGGGGGCTCCAACCCCTGTCTTTTGCTTTGGGGTTTTTTTTCTTTTGGTTTGTCATGTTGGAAAAAAATGCAGTAAGAGATTTTTTTTCTGTTGTTTTAGAGTTGTTTTTATTTGTTTTATTAAAATTTTGGAGGGAGAGGCAGCATTTCTTGAGAACACCAGGGTAAAAAGGGGTAATGGCTGCAGATCAGCAGTTACTTTTATGTCTTATTAACAACTATTCAAGAAACAATACGTATCTTATTTTCAACACCAGTAAACTTTCATCTTATTGATATGTTTTTTTAATATTAACTTTTATTCATTAACTAACACACTATAGGAATTGGTGTCAGAGAAGAGAGGAAGAGAATGAGGAGAGAGAAGAAGAAGAAAGAAGGAAAAACCACACTTAAAAATCATTATTTTGTCTTTATGTAATACACAGAGTAAGATTTTAAAACTAGAATTAAATTTTTTGTGGTACACTAAACAAAAATTTTTTTTACTTTTTTGGTGCATTCAGGCTTACTCAAAAGTGGAGGGAGCTTCTCCAAAAGCTTAGGTCGCTGGCTAGGACACTTTTGAGGAGCTCTGGGGTTATAAAGAAATTACCAGAGGAGCAGGAGAAGCTTTTAGGCTTCCCTGGACCCCAACAGGACACCATGGAAAGGAGGGAAAATCCTCCGTGCCCCAGGCTGGGACTCCCCAAAGCAGAGCCCCCCGGGTCCGTGGCAGCCCAGGCTGCATCTCCTGCCCCAAACCCTGCACCTTCCCCACTCCTCTGATGCATTGCCAAGGAAAACACGAGGGGCAGGCATGGCCTGTGCTGTTTCTGTGGCGATGGAGCACAGATTTCCACGGACAGGGCTTGAACAAAAGCCTCGATTCAGTGGCCAGCCCCGGGCTTGGGTGCTCCTGGGCTTCAGCAGGAGCTCAGAGATGGGGAATTGACTCCTGAGCTGGCTGGAAAATCCCAGATTTTAATTATTTTTTAATTCTTCCTCGCCCTTTAAAAGGGAAATAGCAAGGCTGGCTGAAGAGTTAGCTGTAGTGAATGGCTAATGTGGAGATATCTCTGTTATGGATTCCCCAGTGTAGGATCAGGGGATCAGTTTGGATTCTCCAAAAGCACCAAAATTGCTGCTGTAAAACACAGCAAAAATCCCTCATGTGTTTCACCATTTTCCCTCTCAGGGGACAGAATCTGTCTGCACATAAAACTGATCAAATGTATATTTGTCACATATTAAATGATGCATTTTTATTGTCTGTGAGCCTTTTTGGTGCTTGAAAGGGCTGAAATATAGAAGATTTTGACAGATTTTGAGAGATTTCCAAAATCTCACCATTCTGGTTGTTGCACACAGATTTGTGCATTCATTTCTATTTGAATTTTGAGCAATTTGGCTCAATCTTAGAGTCCATGACTTCTGAGTCAACCTACTCAAAAACACTTTCAGGTTTTTATTCCACAAACAATCAGCACTTTTTGTGGGGGAATTGATTGTGTTTGGGCTGATGTGATGCTGTCCTTGTGAGTCAGGAGTGGCTGCTTCAGGTTTAAAAGCTGAGCTTTGGAATTTCGTGGCTGAATTTTCCTTTCAAGTGATGTTCATGGGACTACTGCATTTAGAAAGAAAAACTAACATTTGATTATCTGAGGGAGCCCTGAAGGCAGAATGAAAATGATGTTAAAATAAGAAACTTCCAGATTGTTTACAGATTTCCATCCAACTAGAAATACATTTTCAGTCACTTAGAGCAATTAAATTACACATCCTGATAAACAAGCAGGAATTAAATGAAATTTTATACAAAGTTTAAATGAAACTCAGATCTTTGCAAGCCTGGCTTGGGAGACTTTGTGAAACACCATCCACTAATGGTTCTTTATGTTCTGCAAATTCAAATGTTCTCCCCTAGAAGTCACAAAGAAGTTGTGGTTTCTGTTTAATCACAGCAAAGATGAGACAAAAATACTGATTTTTTTAATTCCTTGTTGTTTGACCAAGCCCAGGAGTGTGGTGGGAGATACCATCCCTGACCTCCAGGGAGGAAGAATGATTGGAATAAAGATTTGCAAAAGGTCTAGGTGCAAAGTTCCTGTCCCTTCCAACATCCAGCAGTTGGAAGGGACAGAAAATTTCAGCCTCCAGTCCTTGACAGAGTCCTAGGGACCAGGATGAGCTGCTCCATGGAGGAGTTATTCCAAGATCCTGCACCCTATGGAAGATCCCTAATCCAATGGATATTGATAAAAGTCCTGGCAGATAAGCTTTGACCCAGCCCACCCTGCTTTATCACTGGGATGGGGAGAGAATTCCAAGCCAGGATGCTCACAGCATTCCAATTCAATGGAATTGTGCTCTTATCCTCAGCAGGGCTGGACCTGATCCAACGTGGGAGGCTGGTGGAGCCTTCACTGGAACTAAAGCAGAGCACCCAGGGCCCATCTGGAGCTGGCAGCTGCCTCTGGACACATCTGGCTGGGGTGGAACACCTCCCCAGTCTGCCCAGTTAAATCCAGCTGGGCTGAGGACCTGGCAGCCAGGGATGGCATCTGGGAGGGAGAACCTCCTTGCCTGGGAGGCAAGTCCAAGCCATTTTGGCTCTGGGCTCTTGATGAGCAGGCTCTGGGTGCATTCTGGTTCCATTTATGCCCTCTTGCAGGTAGGATAAATCATGCAAGCCCACAGCCCTTCCATTTCTCCTGGAGATAATGAGCACGAGTCAATTCTTTCCATAAAAACCAGGGGGAAAATCACATTGCTGCTCGTGCTTAGCCCAGCCCGTGGCTTGCCAAGCCTGTGACATCATCACTGGCAACATCCAAGGCTCCAGATTAGAAGTGGCCCAATGACATCACCCTGCCCGTGTCTATCTAACAGCTGGTTTCTGTATATTGTGTAATTTTAAATCATTATTCATGCTTTGGGTCGGTATAATTCAGGAAGTGCAAAAATTGCCAAGAAAAATTGACCTGGAACCAGTTCAAAGCAGCTCAATTATTTTATTGATTAGACTCCTTAGCTTTCATTTCGCAGCAGAGCCATCATGAATCATGGATACACAACAATATCTGAGGCACTTCTCCTCGAGCTGAATGAAGTGCTCCAAAACAAGGTAAGCTTTGAAGGCCTTTCGAGCTGTTGGAAAACAAGATAGCCCAGATGATTTGCTGGCCAGCCCTGAAAAGGGGCCAGGAGCTATTTACCGAGGCAAGTGGTTTGTTTGAACTGCAGTTTTATTTATTTTCATGTTTGACTTGTTGACTTCATCTCGAAGGGACGTGTTTGAAGCGGAGGGAACGTGGGCCAGAAAGAGCCTTCTGAGAGGCCTCAGCAGGCACAGCCCCAGCACTGAGATAAAGCCCCAAAAACCAGGTGGAGGAAGGGGGGAAAAAAATAAAAGGAAGGGGGTAAAAACTGCTGGGGAGGCTTTTTATTCTGAAGGTTTACGAGGAAAGCTCCATGTGAGGAATCTGTGGAGGGAGGCTGGAGGGAAGCTCTGCATGCTTGGGCTTGGATAGACAAATCTGCCAGAGGCTCCTGGGCACTCAGGGATACCTTTGGGATATGCCATGGGGGAAAAGTTTCCTTTGTGATCCACCCCGAAACCAGCTCAGCTCAGGAAACATTTCTCAGCTTTGAGAAAATCTTGAAAATTGGGATTTTTCTCAAGACCACAATTTGCTCTCTAGTTACTCCAACAACAAAGATCCCAGGGATCTTTTGCCTCCAGAACATGTCCCGAGGATGGCTGTGGGATACTGGACCCTGCAGTGAATCCCTAAATGCCTTTAGGAATGTCCCAAACCCATATGAGCAGTGTTAAACAGGACTAAAGCTGAACACGAGGATTTTGGGTGGGAAGAGAGATCAAGTCTGGATCAGTGGTGGAACTGGAAGCAGCTCAGCCCCTTCTTGATTATTAGAGCACAACCAGATCCTGAGCAAACCTCAGCCTTGCAGGGACATCTGAGGAAAACATCCCAGCCTTGGCAGTGATTTCCTGTTATGGATGTGCGGATCCCAATTAGCAGGGTCTGGGGAAGTGTCCTGGGAAGGAACACTTGGAATTTACAGAAACCAAATTAGTTTGAACCTGCTCCTGCAGCCTCCAGAGCCACCCATGGACTTTTCCATCCTTTGTCCCAGCAGAAGGAAAGCAGTTCTGGGGTTATTTCTTTCAGAAAAAGAGTAAAACCAGAGACTTTCTGAGCCAGGGCTTTCCCAGTTCCTCTGGGATCTGCCTTGGTTCTCAAGCTTGCACTGAGTACCCTGGTGCCTGTGGAGATGCCAGATGGGGCTTGGAGAAAGTGGAAAACCAAACAATTGAAATAAAAAATCTGAGTTCTGTTTTTAGCTCTTATTCCCCATGATAAGCAATGCTTGGGTAACTCTGCTGCACAAAGGTGAAGTCCTTCGGAAAGGGAAAAAAGGAGACAGCAAATGGAGGATTGTGATTTATCTCCCCGAGATTTTCCTTTTCCTCAAACAGGATAAACCATTGGGTAGAAAACAAGGCACCTTTACTGCTTTCAAAATGAAATGTTTCATATCCTCACCACCAGCAGTGCAGCTCTTCAATAAACCAGAGATATTCTTGCCTTACATTTTTAGGAACAACAGGAAAACCTCTTACCCCAAAAGCCTTTTACCTGCCCAATAACTGCACTTTTCATGCCCCTGGTGATCTCCTTTCATCATTTCCTTGATGTCCTCTTACCAAAATAGTCTGGCTTGCAATTCTAAATATTTAGGGAAGATCCATGTTTAATTAAAATCTTCATGGGGGGGGAAAAATCCAGCTTTGTTTTCCCAGTCAGAGAGGGCTTTTCCAACCTGAGGGATCCTATAATTCTACCAGCTTTCTTTATTCCTTCATTCCATGGTTTTAAAACACAGAAGCCTATTCACAGACAATTTTAAAGTAATAATATTAAGCTTATGAGCTCAAACTTATTCTCCAGGTGATTCTATTATCCAAATCTTTGTGAAGATTAATCATAATAGCCATAAATGTGTCCCGAGAAAATATCTCCTCTTATCCTGTCTCCAACAGGAGAATTGGTGGAAAGGTTATCTAAAATTATTATTATTATTTTTATTGAGAATTAATATTTGTTAATGAGAAAAATTTTGAGTCTTCTGATTATTTTGGTTGTCTGGTTATTTATTTTCTATTATTTTTGCCAAGTGTTCCCCAACAGGAGAACTCCTTCCTTCCTTCCTGATTTCAAACAAGAAATCCGTGGTGCTCACGCTGTAATCCTGTGCTCCTTTCAAATCTTGTGCATTAAGTACTTTCCCTCAAGCCCTTCCAGGCTGGATCACATCCCTGTCTGAACATCCCACTTCAGGAAGGGGGTGGGAAAAAAATAATCCCACTGACATTTTCCTTATCAGCTCTGAGAGGATTTTCGCGGCAGCGCTCGGAGGAGACAGCCTGGGTTGGGAGGAGGATGGCCACAGATAAGAAGCTTCCCTCGGCTCTCTTTGCCAAACCTCAGAACATGCTGAGGATTTTTTGCTTTATTGAACATTTTCTCTTCATCTCCACGCTCTTAAAGGAGGAAAATCACGCTTGAAACAATGCAAAGGTGGTGTTATGGACTATCCGTAAATCCCTATCTTGGCTATTCCTGAGGAATCTGGGGGAACATTGTCCAGCTGGGAGAGAGGAGATGTTCCTGTCCAGTGCTCCAACAGTGACCCTGGCACTGGAGCAGAGATGGATTGGCTGGAGCCAGGGGGGAGCACTTTGTCTCCCAAATCCCTGGGTGGAAGTTGGTTTTTCCTGATTGACTGAGTCGCCACAGGTCAGCGATGGCTGGGGATAAATATTGCCTTGGAAGACGTCAGCCTTTGGAAAACAGCACAATAAATTCCAGGCAAATCAAGCAGGACCCACCCAGGCCCAGCTGGGGTGAGAGGAGAGTTTGTGGCACCCAAACTGACCCCAAAACTTGGAGAAAAAAGCAAAGTGCTTCCAATTCCGTTTCAAATATTCTCCTCCCGAGGCATCTGGAATTTTGGTTTCATTTCCCCCTGGGATTTCCTTATCCCCACAAACTGCTCCTCAGTGCCTGAAACATCCCAGGTTCACCTTCACCTTTCCAGGAGGGTCAAGGTGGACACCACCAAGTTCATACCTGGATTAATACAGGGAAGAAAAGGGAATCCCCAAGCCCTGCCCTGCTCTGCACCATCATCCTCGTGCCTCGTTCGAGGATTTGCCTGCAGACTGCCAACATCCAGAGGAATTTTCTGCAGCATTCCCAGTAAAATCCTGCTGATTTCACCAAAATAACACAAAAGTAGAATCTATTAATTGTGACTGAGGGAAATACTCCTGTGGAGGGATCTGTCTTTCATAGCTGGGCAGGAAGAAGGTTTGGAAGATGATTCTCCCTTTAATTCCTCTAATTAACCCCAATATTCACTATCAAGCCTGGTTATGGAGAGCAAAAATAATACGAAATGTTGTTTTTCTGGAGCTATTTATTTTGCTGGTTAATGGATTAAAATAGCTGCCAGCTGTGCAAAGTTCTCATTATGTTCATTACTCAGAATGCTCCTCACCATGAGATGATTAATTCCACACACTCACAAGCCCTTCAGTGAATGCTGTTGATTAAGCAATTATGTTAATCCACTCGTGTTTGTTTTCTCACTGCTCTGATGATGATTGGGCCCAATTTCTGTGCTGAATTATTCCACTGGACGCTCTCAAAGCTTTGCTGTGGTTTGGAAAGGCCAAACCCACCCTCCTCAAATGATGTGAAGGTGAAGATTGAGGATTGTTTGTCTCTGCTTCAGTTTGGGTTGCTAAGAAAAGTGCAGGAGTTTTTGATTCCTCCTGGTTTTGGCCAACTCCTGGGCAGGAGTAATGTCAATTTTCTGTCTGCTTTAACCCTGGGAAATTCAGGCCTGCTAGAATTGAATCTTTCCATTTAAACTGCGTTTTCCTGTATTGATTGCATTCAGAAACTCTTTTATTTCCATGAGATTGGTGGCAAAATGAGTTTTGGAAGTGTTGAATAGATGGATATTCAGGTAACCCAAATTTTGTGCCACAGAGTCAAACCCCTGACATTTGCAGGACAAATGACAAGAGCTCAGCATAAAACATGGACAATTATTCCCCAGATTTTAGGTTTAATAACTAATTTGATATAAAGCAGCAGCTGATTAGACAAGGGTAGGACATTCTTCTGCTTTTAGATGAAATATTTTCCTCAGTAACAAAACCAGGGAAATCCTGAGGTGGGAGAAACACGAAGTGAATTTTAAGAGTGCTTGCAGTGACTCTCTGAGTATATTTGTGCTTTACCTACAGAATAAATTTCCAAGGAGGCAGAAATATTTGCAAGGAGGCAGAAACCTCCATCCCTGCTCAGCTCAGAGCTCCTGGGGTGTCTGAGGAAGCAGCAGCATCCTTTGGAATCCTCGTTCAGTGCACAGCACAAGGGGAAGGGGAGGAAGGATGGATCCCAGTCCTAACCCCACAGACTAAACTCAGCCCCACTGCACTGCCCAGCTCCAGGCTAGGCCTAATCCTTGCTAAACTCGGGAATAAAGCACATGGAAAAGGCCAACACACCCAGCAGAGGCCAAAGGCGAGCAGCAAAATACTGACAAAGCTGGACCTGCAAAAAGAAAATCCCAAAAGGTGTCCCTAAAAGAATTTAAAGAAATGAATTTTGAGTAGCTCAGTAATCAAAAGGATGATAAAGCAGTTTATAAATACAAAGGAATTGTGTTTAATGATGTCCTCCCAAAGGTTTCCTGCTTTCATCATTTTTCACAAAATCCCAGAATGTTCTGAGCTGATCCAAATCCTAATCCTTGCCCTGGACAGATTTTTAATGCTCAAATTTCTATTTGAATGTACATTCACATCAACATCCCTGAAATCATCTGAGCACAAACCATCACTGACCACAGCTTTTATTATTTTATTTTATTTTATTTTATTTTATTTTATTTTATTTTATTTTATTTTATTT
>VZTN01022936.1:83105-124067 GCA_013400515.1 Erpornis zantholeuca
TTATTTTTATTTTTATTTTTATTTTTATTTTTATTCTTATTCTTATTCTTATTCTTATTCTTATTTTTATTTTTATTTTTATTTTGGGCAGATCCATTTCTGTGCCAGCAGCCCCCAAAGCCCCAAGGGGAGCAGTTCCCTGTGGGCCCAGGTGTGTATTTCCCTCTGTGCTCCCTGCTGCTGACATGGCTGCGCTGCCATGTGGCCTCTGTCTGCTTTATGGAACATTCCTGCTGAGTGCTGCCCACATTGATCCCATTCTGCACTGCAAAACAGATGTGTGGGGGAAAATAAAACCTGCAGGGAAAAGGTGCAAAAATAAAAAATAAACCAAACCCCAGAGATGCTGAGAAAGAGCTTTGGAGGAGAGCTGGGTGGGTTTGTCAGAGAGAGCTGGTGTGGCACAGAAACATCACAAAAACATCGCCAGAATACCTCAGGGGAACACTGCAGCAGTTCCTAAATGAGCCCAAATCCAGGAGGGAAAGATCAGGGACATGAACAAATCTTTAAGGGAGCAGAAAGTTGATGCCTTAGGTTTTAACTTTTATATTTTACAAATCCTGCACTGCTGGTGTGACTCTGAAGTTTTCTGTAGCTCGTTCAGTGCTGTTCTCTGTGCTAAGATAGACATAACAAAACCTCTGACTTGCTCTCCAAGGACACTCAGAACAAGAACTGCAAACCACAATCTTGGGGACAGGGGGGCAAGCTTGGGCAAATTCCATCCTTGCCTGGCTTCTGCTTGGGGAATTGATGCTGAGATCCAAGTGGGAAGAACTCGGGAGCTGTCCTTGTCCATGTTGGGATGCACTGAGGCAGGAGCCTCTGGAGCCCAGAGTGTGCACCTCAAAGCCTTTCCAATAAAAAACACCTTTTTTTTCCTTTATTCCTGTCTAGTCTCTGTTTCTAGGTTGCCAATTTAAGGCATCAAGTTCTCAAGACCTTCAAGTCAAGAGCAGCTCTTTCAGCTAAACAGAGATTATTTCTCTATAAAATCCACAGAGTGGATTTTAATCTTCTTGATGTCAAACCTCACAACCAAGCATCAGCTTCTAGGTTTAAATCTATCTATAAAAACATTGAAATAGATTTTATGTTCATCTATCAAGAAAACCACACGGACTGCGTGGTTTCATTGAAAAGGAGCAGCCTTTCCATATGATTGCATTGAGAAGAAGAAATTTCTCCTTTTTTTCCCATTAATATTCCTGTTGGAAATTAAAAAGGATCAATTCCAATAAAGCCTGGAGGGTGGTTGGCAGCCATGGGAAAAGCTGCAACTTTGCTCTTTCCAATTTCTCCTGAAAATGGCTTTTTCTGGCCTTTTCAAGTGGCATCACAACTTAAAGGTAAAGAGCAGACCAGAATCACTTCCCTGGCATCCATCCTTGATTTCCTTCATCTTTCCCCCTCTCCATGGGATGAGGATCCTGGATTTGGGATTGCTTTGGGTTTTTTACAGCTGCCTCAAGGCACTGAAGGCACTGAGTGCTTTACAAGGCAGCTAAGCCCAGCCTGGAATTCACCCTAAACATTCATCCACACGCTCCATGAATTCCCATATTTGATTTCAATCCTGCTTTTTAAAGCCAGACTCATTTGAACTCATTCACATCTCAACCTCAACACCCATTTCCACATCCTCTGATTTCGGGAAGGTCGAAATCCTCAGAAGAGAAGAAAACAGCTCAGAATTCCTTTTTTTTTTTCCTTCCCCCCCCCCCAAAAAAAAATCTGCTCCAAGATTCTGGAGGCAGCTGTTCCTGTGAGCCCAAGCTGCCATCAAGTTCAAGGAGGAGGAGATTGCCATAATGTAACCTAAGAAATGCTGGAAATCCCAGCGGGCACCCCAAGGTGTTGAAGGGGGGTCAGGGAGCACGGGAGACATGAAAAGGCTTTATTTTTATTTTATTTTATTTTTTTTTTTTGCAGCTGGTTCCTTTCTCCTATCGACTGTACAAAGGCACAGGGGAGGGACAGGGGCTGGATTATGAAAGGGCCACGCTTTCCATCCATGTTCAGGAAACCAGGGAGACAAAAGGCACCCAGCAGCAGCCACATGGAGAGGGGAGCTCAGAAAACAACCTCCTTCCTCTGCTGCTTCCTCCTCGGGAGCTCAGGATCCTTCAGCGCCTTTGTTTGTCCAAGGAAATAATTAAAGATGTGGATAAAAAAAAAAAAAAACACACACACAAAAAAAACATGAACAAAAGGCTGACCCTTCCTTTTTTTGGGGGGGGTTTTGGGGTTTTTTTTTGGGTTTTTTTTTTTGTTTTTTTTTGGTTTTAACCCCTTTTATTTAATCTCCCTGCCCATTGCAAGGGAAATAATTTCCATCCCCCCCCTTCCTCCGAGAACTCCGGGAGCAGGGATTGCTTTACATCCCAGCAGAAGGGAACGCTTGAAGGAAACTCTGGCAGTATTATGGATGGAAGTGCAAGGAGATGGTTTTATCAGGAGGCTTCAAGGCTATTATTGTCCAAATAAACACTTGCTTTGCCAGACATGATCTGCAGCTGCTGCCCCCAGACCCCTGAGTTCCAGCTGAATTTCAATCTCCCTGCCTCCATCTCCTTTCCTCCTTCCCCACTTTCTGCAGCCCTGAATAGCTCACTGTGCTGGATTACTTCACTTTTTCCATCTTAATAGGCTTCACCAGGCTCCTGACTTCCTGCCCACCACGCTGCTCCCCATTTCTGCTGCCTTTAGGAAGCTCTAACACCTTTGAGGGGGCTTAATTTTATTTTTTTTTCCACTCGAGGACAGGATGCTCCCCCAGATTTCGCTATCAGGATGCAGGATGTCACTGCTGCCCGCAGCAGGCATCCCATGGGATGCACATCTCATCTCCCTGGACAGGCAAATGGAGTCAAGCCTGAAGCAACTGAGACAAACTTCTTGGAAAGTTGTTAAATCTTTATCATTTTTCGCTTTCCTACACCCACGTCCTTCTCCAGGCTCACACACAGCCCCACAAGAGACAAAGCACAGGAAATATTCCAGCAGCATCACTCCAAGGTCAAGAAAAAAACATGGACTGACAGAGTTTCACCAATTCTGAGGACTTTTAAGGATAGAATTGCAGGAGAACAGCAAGAACAAACATTTCTAGATAAATTTAGGTGATTTTTTTTTATCTCTAGAAAGACAGAAAACTGACCAGGATTGTAAAACTCTTCCTACAACACCACAGGAAATTAACTTCTCTTTACTCCTTTTGAGTCTTTGTTCCTTCTCTTGCTCCTTCTTTACCTCACTCTTGGTTTAAAAGCTTTCCAAGCTTTGGGCATCCTTGGATTAATAGTTATTGGTACATTATTGAAAATATCTTACATTGGAGCTGTTAATTGAGTAAAAAGTCCTTAAAACATTCTGTGCTCAAGGCTTGTGGCCTGCAATTAATGATAAATGCATCCAGCCCACTTCCAACCCCAAATTCTGATGATTTATTTGAATGTCCCTTAGGGGGTCATAAATCTTTTTGGCAAGTAGGGTGCTCCTGATGATATGAATTAATTCCTAAATTTTTGATTTCCAAGAACATACAGGAAAATCCCTGAGGTGTTTTCATTTCCTGCTGCTGTTCCTCAATGTCTCTGCAATAATCAGCACCTAGATATAAAAAACATATCAATATATCCATGGTGCAGCTGAAGCAGGGAACACTTTCCCTCTTTCAGACATCATTTAGGTGGATATTCTCATACTTTTGTTCTCATATTTTCATTTATTCTCATTTATTCTCATTTATTCTCATATTCTCATATATTCTCATATTCTCATTTATTCTCCTATTCTCTTCTATTCTCATATTCTCATTTATTCTCCTATTCTCTTCTATTCTCATATTCTCATTTATTCTCATTTATTCTCATTTATTCTCATTTATTCTCATGTCCTCAGCACCTTTTGTTGTGTTATCCTGACTCTGTTTTGTCACCTTGGCTCCTCTCAGCTCCTTTTGGCACCAGAACCATGCTGAAAACCTCAGGTTTGACCCAAAAATCCTTATCAGCCCCATCTGATAAGGAGGCTCCATGTACCTGTGTGGTCTGGTGGCAGAGGAATAGCTTGGAAATGGCAAATCAGATGGAATTTCACGATTCTTATCTTCTTCCCCTACAGAGGGCACGAGCTGCTGACTTAGAGCTTGCTTGAACTGCGAGGAAATGGGGAAAAAAGAGATTTTTTCAGCGAGTTTTCAGGAGCTGGAGGAGATATTAGCAAGGGGCCCTAACCTGGTTATTAGCTATGCACAACTTTTGTTTATTTTTACGCAGGAGCTAAAGGAGAAACCATCTCTGCTTATTTTCCTTCACTTAACTAAAGAAATTGTATAGCTTTTGGGAAAGGGTTAAACAATTTCCTCCTTCCCTGCTCTCCTCAGGCTCTCCTCGCCCGCGTGGGGAGCGTGCAGGAGGTTCCCCACTAACCACAGCTCTGCTTTCCAAAAGGAAATTAAAGTGAAATGCATCAGCCAAGGGCTGGGACTTCACACTTCAGAGGCTTGTAAAGGACATCAGTGCCCAAATTGATGGGCACTTTAACTGCCCCCAGCTCCTCCTCCAGACAGCAGCTCCGGGTTTTACTGGGCTGGATGGGACAATATCTCCCTCCCAGTGACTTCGTTTAGGTCGTGGTGAAACTCTCATTAAAGCAGGGCTGTTAATGTTTCATTAAAATGCCTCTGGTGGCAGCTCCTGCTAATCTGCAGCAGCACCATCGCCTTCCCATGGGAGGGGGAAAAAAAGAATTCCATGTTCTCCTCGGGGCTGAGTCTTTTGTCTCTTCAAGGGTTGAAACTTTCCTTGCTGCTTCCTTGGTTTTTGTTTTTTTTTTGAAGGATTTTTGGTTTCAGGAGAACAGCCCATGGATCATGGAGGAGCTGGGAGCTCCAGGGTTTATTGTAAATATTGTAAATATTGTAATTATTGTAATTATTACAAAAGAAAACGTATCTCAGCCAGAGCAGGGAATGAAAACACGAGGATTTCCAGTTCCTTCTGGAATGCAGGAGGAAAATGGGCAGGGGAAGGTGGATCCTTGAATCCCAGGGTGGTTCTGATCAATCCTCAGCTCCTTTTGCTGCCAGAGTGTTGGGATTTCAGGACAAAGTGCCATGAACACCACTGGAGTGCTGGGAGCAGCCCTTGGGGTTGGATTTTGGGTGGATTTTGGTTGGATTTTTGGGTAGATTATCCAGGAAAAGTGAGGAATGACCACGGAAATTAAGCAGCACAGCAGCCTCAGCTTCCTTTCAAATGGCAAATTTGCCTTTTGCAGGATATAAATAAATATTCTGTGTTTTTCCCTGACATTTCAGTGGAAATCTTTTTTTTCTCTGGAATCTCCATGAGTATATTTAATTACACCTATATGGAGATGTATATAAATATATATATTTATATGTATAATTTCCTATTTCTTTAAAGCTCAAAGCTCAGAAATCCCTTACCCATAACCTGCTCTCCATTTCTGAATTAACTCTGATTTACATGAATGCTTTTAATAACCTGCTCCCCTCTGCCCTGGACTCAGAAACTCCAACTGCACTTCCAAACTTTGGAAGGAGACTCTGAGATAATAAAATTTCCAATATTGCAGCAAATTATTATTAATTATCATTATTATTATTATTATTGCCATTTCTAACAATAAAAAAGCAGATATTTCTATGAAAAAAGTTGATTTCTATTTAATACTGCCATGAAAACAAGTGTAGACCCAAAATTAGACTTAAGAACACCAGAAACAAGTTTTAGGGGATGAAATATTTTGTGTTATAAGAGGGGGAATGTTGGCTTTGAGGTTTTTTTGGAAGGAATTTTCTCATTTTGTTTTATTATGGGATTTTTTTTTGCCACGCAGCACTCAGAGTGTCACAGCTGGGGAGGTGCTCGGGGCTGCCTTGGGTTGGACATTTGTCAGTCAAATAAATCCCTGAGACAACTCCTGCGTGAAGGAGCAGAAATGAAAGCTGACAACTCCCAAGGCCAGGGAATTTCCTTCAGCAATAACACAGCTCCCACTGCCGGGGCTGCCTGAGGGTCCTGGAGGGCTTTGGAAGCCCCTGGAGTGTCTCACACTCAACTTTTTTTTGTTAAAAGAGTTTTATTTCCCCCAGGGGGGAGTGAGGAACATCCCGGCCCTCACCTCATGGTGGATGTGCCACCTCAACCCATCCCAGTCCCACCTGACTGCATCCTGTGAACATAAAAATGCATAAAAATAAATCTACAGATGTTTTTCAGTTCATTCCCCTGCCCATTTTTCCAAGAATAAGACAGGATTTTAAAGAAATAATGTTCCTGGGAGTGGGGAGCCTTGGTTTGTCCGCCTGGGTCAGGTTCCTGTGACAACAGGGCCATGGTTTGGTGGGACTCGGCAGTGTTTGGTTTATGGTTGCACTCAGTGACCTCTAAAGGTCTTTTCCAACCCAAATTATGCTCTGAGCTCGTGGATTGCTGCAGGTTTTGCTGCCTGTGCCAGGGCCCTGTGGAACCTGATCAGCCACCAGGCCTTGGGGCTTTGGGCTGCTTCCTTTTGGAGACACAAATAGTTTAATTGGCTAAGCTCATAATGAGAGTTCTCCTTTTACCCAGGAGAGCTCCCTGATTTCGAAGATAAACCCTGGAAACCCAAGCTCTGGTGCTGGACAATGTCAGAACTCCTTGGATTTGGCAATCAGGGAATTCCAAAGGCTCCCTGTGGCTGGAGATGGGGAATGGTCACACACTGGAGCTGTTTGTCTGCCAAGGTTGCCCTTGTCCCTGGTTCCAGACCTTCAGCACTGACAGGATGAGAGGAAACAACCTCGAGGTGTGCCAGGAGAGCTTTAGATTGGAAGTCAGGGGAAATTCCTTCATGGAAAAGCATGGAAAAGGCTGCCCAGGGTGGTGTGAAGTCATCATCCCTGGAAGTGTCCAAAAAATGGATGAAGGTGGCACCTGGGGACAGAGTTCAGTGCTGAACATGGTGATGGTGAAGAGCTGGTGATTGGACTTGATCCTCTTAGAGATCTTTTTCAACCTGAACTGATCCCTTAGGTTTTAACTTTTATGTTTTCCCAGCCCTGCCCTGCCCAGTGTCACTCTGCAGTTCCCTGGAGCTCGTTCAGTGCTGTTCTCTCATGCTCACACACACACAACAAAGCCTCTCCAGCTCTCCAAGGACACCCAGACCCTCCTAGGCCCAACAACTGCAAACCACAATCTTGGCAAGAGGGGGGCAAGCTTGGGCAAATTCCATCCTTGCCTGGCTCCTGCTTGGGGAATTGATGCTGAGATCCAAGTGGGAAGAACTCGGGAGCTGTCCTTGTCCATGTTGGGATGCACTGAGGCAGGAGCCTCTGGAGCCCAGAGTGTACCTCTGAAGGCCTTTCCAACCAATCCCTCCTTGATTCCTTTATTCCTGCCTGCTCTCTGTTTCTAGGAGCCATTTCAGGTATCAATCTGTGGGAATGGATGGGATCCTATTTCCTTCTCTCCTCGCTGAAAGCAGCGAAAATAACTCCAGGATTATCTGTTCCTGCTCCTCATGGCAGCAGAGGAGATGTCGAAGTTTGGAAGTTTGGAAGTGTGACAGAAATATGGGAAAACTCAGATTCGGAAGGTGAATCAGAACAGCCTTGGGTTTTTAGGTAACTCAGCCTTAATATTAAAATTAAATTATTTAAATCAAAGAAATTCCAAAGGCAATCTCCTCAGTGAAAGGATTAATCCCCATGACTCTAGAATATTTTCATATCAAACACTTGATTTTGAAACTTAGCCTGGAATGATTTTGGCTGGAAGGGACCTTTAGGATCATCCCTTCCCACCCCTGCCATGGGCAGGGACACCTCTCACTATCCCAGGGCACTCCCACCTGGCCCTGGACACTTCCAGGGATCCAGGAGCAGCCACAGCTTCTCTGGGAATTCCATCCCAGCACCCTGAGAGGGAAGAAGGAGGCAGATCCACGGAGCCATCAGGTGCCCTGGCACAGCTTCTGCCATGCCCAGGGGGCTGAGCCCAGGAGGTGACAGCAGTGCCCTCTGAGCTGGGAACCTCCACGGGTCAGGGATCAGCTCTGGAGACAGAACAGGGAGCACTGAAACGGGGCTGGAACTGCTCCATCACATCCCTGAAAATTGAATCTGCCAACACTGAACACCTGAAAATGGAAACAAACCTCACAACTGTGGCTTTTTGGATTTTTCTTATTCTCTTTTTTTTTTTTGGTGTCTTTTTCTTATATCCAAAGAATACTTTCCCCCCTTTTTCTTTCTTTTTCTTTTTTTTTTCCCCCTTCTTCTTTCTTTTTTTTTTCTTTTTTTCCCTTCATTTTTTCCCTTTTTTGCCCTCATTTTTTTTTTTTTTCACTGTTTTAAAAGCGAGCAGGATAAAATTCCAGCCTGTGCCTAAGGCCTGGCTGCTATATTTAACTCAGACAAACACGTAACAAATCACTATTCTGCAGAAAGAGGGCACACCTCAGAGGCTGGGGGCGGGGGGAGATTTTCTTTTTCCTCCTTATTTTTTTTTTTTTTTTTCTCTTCAGACCTGGACGTAGAGACCACAACCTTCTAAATAATCCTCCAGAAATAAACCAATGAAATGTTCCCTCTGACAACAGACACAGCATTATACCTGCAGCTGCTAAATGTTTCCACAGCCCAACCACCTTTCCTTCTCGTTTCCAGTAAAAATTCCCTCCCAGGGGATGGAGGCAGCAGTCAGATTTTAATTACTTTTCTGCAATAACGTGGAGTGGAGAGTTGCAATTTGATTTTTTTTTTTTAATGCTGCTGATGGATTCTCTTTTTTTTTTTTCTCTCTCTGGAAGGGAAGGGTTGGCAGGAAAAATCCTGTGGAGAACTGTCCCTGGTGTCTCTCAATCCCTTGTTTTTTGCTGTTCCCTGCTGTCCAGCACATGGAATATTGGGAATTCTGTGAGGATCCCAGGGAATGTTGCAGCACTGCTGGCTCAGCCCTTCAGACCAAAATCCCAGTGAAGCTCAGCCCCTTCCTCCCCTAGAACCAAACTCCAGGAGCCAGGAAACTTGGGAATACTTCCCCTGGATCCCTGGAAGTGCCTGAGGCCAGGGTGGGCAGGAACCTGGGATAGTGGAAGGTGGGAACTGATCTCCAAGGTCTCTTCCGACCCAACCCATTCCATGATTCCCTGTGGGAGAAGCTGCCCAGCCCCGAGGTGGCTTTGAGGTGTCACTGGTGGGCACTGCAGAGTGCAATTCCATTTCTGAGGGAACAGAAGAGCTCTGCATCCTTGAACCCACCTGGATTTCATGGATGGAAATCCATCTCCATGGATTCCACGGAGAAAAACTCAGGAGACCCAACCAACATTGGCTTTTCCTGACAGAAGTTTCTGTCCCTGCCTGCAGAAATCCTGATTTCCTGAGGGAAAGAAATCCCAGCAGTGCTGTGTTGCCCTGGAGTTTGAAGGTGTTTTGAGAATGAAACAACTTAAAAACTCACAGTTTGGGCAAATTCCTTAGATCTCTTTTTTCCCTCCTTGAGCAGCTCCGAGTGCTCATTGCTGTGGGAGCCTCTGGATGTGATTCCAAAGCTCCCTGGAGATGCCACCCCCATGGCAGCATCTCTGAAGGACATCCAGAGCAGAGATTTTATTTTCCCTCCACAGGATCGATTTGGCTCCCACCCAGGGCTCATCCTTCTCCCTGGGCTCCTCGGATTTTCCTGGATTTTCCCCCTTTTCCTGCCTGCCTGCACTCCCAGCTCTGCTCGGGGCTGCCCTCAGGAGCCTCTCCCTGCACTCTGTCCTTCATTCCAGAGAGTTTTCCTGAGGGAATTAGGGTTTGGATCATCCCACCCCCTCACTCCTGGCATATCAAGGGTTCTTTTTACATCTAATTCCTGTTATCAGCATTTACATCCTCATTTTATCCCTGCTATGGGATAAAACACATTAAAAAAACCCAAAAACCCTGCTGGCTTTGGGCAGGAGGATATTTATTTAAACAAGCTGAGTTCCATATTTTGGTTGAATAATTACAACCTCTTTCTCTTGCATCCATTTACTGAACCCTATTATTTTCTGCCACTGAAGCCCAAAAAAGTATTTACACAGCTCAGTGCTCCTCAGGCTAAACACGGATGGGATGCTTAATCATGGGAATCAGTGCAAAAATCCCTGATTTTTCCTTTTCTCAATGATTTTTGAATCAAGACTAAATAGAGTTGGAAGGGCTGAGGGAAGCAGAGAGATGTTTCTTGTCTTTAGAGTGCATAAAGTTTGGATCTCTTCCTTAATCCTGGGGAAAGGACCAGAAGCAGGAACATACTTTGGTTTGCAGTTTATTTTTCTCTGCTTTCCCTTCCCTAACTCAAACAAACCCAACCTTTTTCCTTTGGTTGGTGCTGTTCCATCCAGGGCTGGGATTTCTCTGGAATCTCCCTGCCCCTGGATGTGGGTGGTTCCCAGAAACATCAGGAGATGCTGGAGTGACTCCGAATCCTCAGCCACTCATTTCTCCATCAGGCTCCTTACACAAACAAAGCAGCAGGGCTGAAAAGTGAAAATTCAATTATCTGTTCCTTTCTGAAGCTGCTGTTAAATCATGAACTGTGCAAAATGGGGGGGAAATCATACAATTACATTTAAAAATGAGGGATATTAGTTTTGGAAGGAGGATCCCTTGATGTGGCTTGAGATATCCTGGTTTAATCTGGATTCCCAACAGAATTATGAACACTTTCCTCGTGCACTTGCTGGGAGTTTTCCATAGGTCCTGTCTGGTTCCACTTGGGAAAGGGAGGGCACTCCTTGACTTGAACTTCACCTGATGAGCTGCAAACACTTCTGGTCCCATCCCTCTGCAAATCAGGGTGGTGTTTAAATGAGATTATTTAAGATTTTGATTACCTTGATTGCACCCTTCTGATTGTGCTGATGTCAAGCACCATGTGCTGCTGCTAAAAGTCTTAAAACCCTCAAAAATTGTACAAACACCTTCCAGAAATAAAACTTTTCTTTTTTTCTTTTTCTTTTTCTTTTTCTTTTTCTTTTTCTTTTTCTTTTTCTTTTTCTTTTTCTTTTTCTTTTTCTTTTTCTTTTTCTTTTTCTTTTTCTTTTTCTTCTTTTTCTTTTTCTCCTTTTTTAACTTTTCCTGGGTCACTCCTGATTCCCTTAACCAGGGACTAGAGGTGCCCTCACCTGGTGCTCTCTGTGCCCCCCTGGAATACAAACACAATTACCTGATGCTCATTTCCATGAACCAACACTGACCTTGATTTCTTCTCTTTAGAGAAGAAATTTTTCTTTAATTTAACAAATTTATCGATTAACAAATCATTTATCGATGCAACTTTTGGGTGGCAGCCTCACCAAAGCGTCCAGAGGATGCTGGAAAATGGATTCCAAACTCCAAAGCTGGAGCAGGAAACATCAATTAAATATTTCAGGGTAATTTTTGCACTGCCTCCCTTTGCCACCCAGGCACGAGAGGTGTTTGCCACCCAATTCCTGCCCAGTCCATAGAGGATGTGTCAGGAGCTCCCTTGGGATGTGGGCAAGGACAGCAGGAAATTTGCATCCTTGGGGTTTTTTTCTCTGATTTTTTTCCCCCCTGTTTTTGCACCTGACTGAGCAACCTGAGCTGTGGAATGAGATGGGTTTTGGGTCCCTTCCATCCCAAACCATGCCAGGATTTTATGATTCTGGGTGTCCAGTCCATGGATCCAAGCCTTTCCAGGAGTAAAACACAAGAATTCACATGGTCAGGGCCTCAGAGGGGTGGGGGAGCCTCTCCCAGCACCCCTGGGGGCTCTTGTTTCCTTTTGTTATTGATTTTTTGTTCCCAGTGCCACAAGGATCTGAAACATTGATGGCTTTATTTCACAAAAAATCAGATTATTTTATGGTGAGAGGGAAGTGTTCGTAACCAGGAGCTTTCCCCCCCTCTTCTGTATTCAGAATTTCATGGAATTATGGATAGGTTTGGATTGGAAACGTTCATGGCTTTATTTCACAAAAAATCAGATTATTTTATGGTGAGAGGGAAGTGTTCGTAACCAGGAGCTTTCCCCCCCTCTTCTGTATTCAGAATTTCATGGAATTATGGATAGGTTTGGGCTGGAAGGAACTTTCAGGATCATCCCCATCCCACTCCTACCATGGACCCATGATCCCAGGTGCTCCAACCTGGCCTTGGGCACTTCCAGGGATGGACCAGCCACATCTTCCCTGGGAATTCCATCCAGAGGAGGATTTCTCCCCAAAATCTCACCTCAGGGATGGACCAACCACAGTTTCTCTGGGAATTCCACCCCAGAGAAGGATTTCTCCCCAAAATCTCACCTCACCCCTGCTCTGGCAGTGGGAACCCATTCCCCATTTCCATTTCCATCTGCACACGCACTCCCACAAATCCATAAACTCAGAAATAAATATTGGGTTTGCCCAGCTCTTAAAAATGTTCTGCATCTGCTGGAGAAGCCACATTTCCCAGCAGCTGGAGAGAAAACACATTAATATGAGATCAAATATTTGGCTTGTCCAGTGCAAGATGTAATTACATTCACTCTTACACCCGGGAAAGAAACCAGAATTAGGGGGAGGGGAAAAAATAATTTTTCAAAGGTGTTTTCATGTCTATCCTGGGAAGGGGGAAAAAAAAAAACTGTGTGGGGAATTTTTCCCTAAATAGAACGATCTGGTTCTTTTTATGAGATAGATCTGAAATTTCTGATGCCGCAGCCCAAATCCTCTAATTACAAAGTAAGGGAGGAGTTTTTCACCTCCTTAGCACCAACCTGGGCTTGGTGGAGCAGTTTTTCGCTCAGGATCGAGGAACTTTTTTTAGAGGAAACACCCAAAAATAGAGGAGTGAAGGTTCTGGGGTGGCTGGCAGACCCCACCTCGTGGTTGGGTTTGTTCCTAAATGGATTTGACCTTGCTGAGGACAGGGTGGGCTCTTTCCTGGGAGAGCTGAACCTGGAATTCTCAGGATGGAGGCACAGGAGCTGCTGCAGGGCCCAACCCATGAAATGAGAGCTGGACACAGCCAAGAAGTGCTCAGAGAGAGCCCAGGCCTGAATAAAATTGGTAAAAAATGACCATTATTGCTTTTTTTGAGGAGCCCAGATCCTAAAGCTCCTCAGACTCAAGTTTAGTTTGATCACCTGGGTGGGTTTTTAATGCTGATGAAATTTCCAGATTTCCAAAAAGTTAAGCCTAGGTTTAATCATCTTCCTGAGAAAGCTTGAGGCAGGTGAGATGAAATAGAGCAGAAAAAGCAGGAATTTACCTTGTTGGGTTATTTCTTCCCTCTGCATCACCTCCCCTCAGACCTCAGCTCTCACTGCTGTGGAGCAGAAACAGGAAAGGTTTTGATCTTCCAGCATTTTTTTGGGGCCAAATTTTGCCACCTTAAAAGCTCCAACTTCGTCCTTTGTGTAACTTTGTTCCAAGCCAAGGAGATTTGGATCAGGGCTTAATTTGTCCCTGAAGATAAATTTCAAACAAGCCTTGGAGGTGTGTAACTCAATCTTTTGAAAAACGAATAATCTATTGAAATTTTTTTTAACTTCTTTTCTTTCTGCTTCAATAAATGATTTGCCTTCCAGAATTACCCTGATTTCTTCACTTGTCTGATCCACCCTGCTGGGAGCTCCAGGGCTCCTCAGAAAGGGAAATAAAGCTTGGGAATTGTCAGTGATTTTGAATTTCTTTTGTTTGTTTAACAGGTAAACCCAGTTAAAACCAGTCCTAAACTTGGACTAAACTCCCTCTGCACACACATAACTGAAGTGTATAAAATACAGAAATAAAGCAGGAGAAAATTTAGGGTGATCTTCATCTGTGGGCGCCACTGATGGACAATTAACCACACCTCCGCTGGAATTTCTTCATCATCTAATTACAAAAGAACTTAATTGCTCAGTCCTGTCACTGTAGGACCTCCAACAGCTCCTAAAATTCCCTTGGGATGTGCCCTTTCCTCTGCTCGGGGCAATTTCTCCCACACCAAGCAAAATTCAGCCTTTAGGAGCATCCTGGATCTGGAGGTTTTTTTTGGGATTGGGTTTTTGGTGGTGCATTTTTGGTGTTCTTGGTTTTGGTTGGGGTTTTTTCGTTTGTTTGTGTTATTTTGGGGGCTTGGTTTGGTTTGGGAGGTTTGGTTTTGGTTGGTTTGTTTCTGGGGGAGAGATTTTTTTTTGTTGTTCTTCTGTTTGTTTGTTTGGTGGTTGTTGTTGATGAGGTGCAAGACTTTGGTCCTGACATCATTCACCTGCAGGCTCCTGGTGCTAAAACCAGCCCCAGACTTGTTTTATTTTGTTTTCCCCTATTTTTTTCCCTCCCTATTTTTATCTTTCAGGTTTTTGTTTGTTTTTTGTCCATCTGGCAGCTCCAGCACTGAAGGTGCTTCCCCCACTTTCCATTCTTTGCTAAAGTCAGTCCCAACTTCCAATTCCTCCTCTTTGTTTTCTTTGCATCCCAATTTTTTTGGGAAGGAGCCAAATTCCCAGTAAAGCCACCCAAACCTGTGCCCTGCTCCCCCCGAGCTGACCCAGCCCAGGCACCTTGGGCTCAGAGTCTGCCCAGGTTTAATTTTAAACCAGAACTGTCTGAGACAGTGTTGAACAATCCCAAAATCCCACAGAGGACTCCTTTCCAAACCCTGCAAAAATAATTGCAGCTCCTTGAAAACACTGAAAAGTGGTTCCCAAAGCCAAGTTGGAGATGGGACACTCTGTAATCAAGCAATGATTCAATGAAATTTGACCTCAGCCTAATATATTTTGTCAACCTTTTTAGTTCTTCAGCCATGTCTGTGGCTCTTTCCTGCTGTCCAAAATACCAAAATACCAAAATACCAAAATACGCTGTGAGGGTGGCGGTTCCTGACAGGTCCATGGCACTGAGGGAGGCCTGGCACTGCTGCCAGGTTCTTCTGTGGGTTCACATTCCTTGGGGATGTGTGGTTGTGTTTATTCTGTGTCACAGAGCACTCCCAGCTCGGGGGGAGCTGCAGGTGATGTGCTGGGAATCTCCTCACCTCCAAGGCCATGGTGATGCCTTTTCCTGGTGTTAAAATTCAAACCAAAACGTGGTTTATGAGGAAAAGGATTTTTTACCTTGGGATTTATTTCAGGATCCTTGGGTGCAGCACTTGGTCCAGCTGGAATGCCCTGAAAATGCATGCACACCTCACACTGGAATACACACAATTCTAGGCCTTGCAAATTAATCTTAATCAAAGATCCCCCAGGGAGAGGCTGGAGTGAAGCCCTCGTTGTGAGGAACCTTCCCCCTGGCTGGGCCTGGCTGAGGTTCCCAAATGTGTTCTGGAGAGGCCCTTGGTGTCTGGGGCTCCCAGGATGTTTGCTCTCCTGGTTTAACGGTGCCGTGGGGCTGAGCTGAGCTCTCAGCCTTGGGGAGGTACAAGTGTGGGGCTAAAAGCACTGAGAACACATCAAACTGTATAAAAGTGTATATAAGAGGGGTATAAAAGAAAAAGCAGAAAATCATTCTGGCATCACTGGAATCTCACACCCTGGGGCCTCTAATGAGGCCAATGAGTTGGGTTTATCCAATATCCATGGGTTGAGACAAGGCTTAAATTAGATCAGAGAGGAAGAATCCATTGAAAAAGTCAATTTTTCTATTTTTATCTTCATTTTGGCTTTAGTTAGTTGGTTTTATGCCTTTCTCCAGTGGACTAAAAAGCTTTGTTTAGGGGATATTTCATGTGCCATGGCAGCACAAGTAGCCTCACCTGCACTGGCTTTATTGTCTCTACCCTGGCTAAAATGACAAATCAGAAATCTGCTCCTGGTTCCAACCTTCATCCACATCACACTGACCCTGACATTATTGTGATGTAACCAAGCCTCCAGCTTCTGCTTGGCAAATTACAGAAACTCAATCCCTTAAATTTTCTGCTGGGAACTTTTTCTTTCCCAAGTTCCAAATCTTCTGATGCCTTTTTTAATCCTCCTTTCATTTCTCAACTTTAAAATGCTCTACATCCCCAGACTTTGCTTTCAGAACATTCCATATTGCAATGAGTGCATCCTTTGTGGATTTTGGAGATTTCTAAATCTCTATTATGCCCTGCCAGGATGTTATTAGTTCAACAAGAACTCCTCTCAACAAGAAGGGACAACAAAATATTTGGGTTTGGCACAATGCTTGTGATGTTCACCAATTCCAGATTAGAACTTCAGGAAAGTTTCCTGATTCTCCTTTAATGTACCCTGATTAAAATTTCCATTTTTCAGCTCTTTTTTAACGATGAGAGAAACTCATCTCTTCCCTGAGGAGAGAAAATCTGGGTTCTTACTTTGGGACGTGGATAAATAACTTAGAAAGTGTTTGACCTTTAGAGATGATTAAATGAAGACAGCTCTGCCTGCGAGTGCTCTGCTCAGATTTTCTCTCTTGATTCATTCATAGATAAATTTACTTTAAACACTTGCTGGTTTTACTCCCTCCCCCCCCCCCAGCTTTGCAAGGCTTCACTCATTCATTTTTAAAAACATTTATTCAGAGCAGCCAGGCTCTCTTTTCACTCTGAGCTGGCCTTTTGCTCATTTTCTCACTTGGTAATTTTTGCAGTCATAACGTGAGGTACATTTTTATAGCAAAACCATTTTATTCTCCGAAGCTCCATCTGCCTCCCCAGGCTCTCCAGATTTTCCTTCTCCCCTTGAGGTAAAATTCACTTATTTTCTTTCCAAAGTCCTGTTCTCATGTCCCTCTTGGGGAATTATTTCCCTTCTCCTGTTGAATTTCTGACCCAGTTCAGTCTCTCCTGAGGTTCTGCACTCGTGGGGTTCTCCCTGGCCCTTTCCTGCCTCCAGGTTGTCCTCATCTTCTGCAATCCTTCCAACAATTCCTGAACTTCCTTGGGACTTCTACACAAAATTTTAGATGGGGATTTAAATTTTTTTAAACATGTGACAAGTTTAATGTGTTTAACTTGACATATTTCTTTCATTTTCATGTGTCTCAAGTTGAGATGTGTCCCCTATGAAAAATCACCAACTTCAGGTAACACCTGCAGGCCAAAATTCTTTGTTTGCTTTCTGCCTTTTCCTTATTTATCTCCTCTGACTTCTCCTTCCATGCTCCCACTGAAATTGCAAGATACCCAAAATAATTGCTGGGTAATTGCTGAGCCCAAAATCTCTCCAGAACTTCAACTTGAGTTTTGGGTAACCTTGACTCTGCCAAATCCCTCATTTCTCCTACAGGGAGAGAATGACATCAAATCAATCAGCTTATGTCAGATGATCATCCCACCCTAAATGCCCACTTGGGTGGTGAATACAAACAAAATGTGTCCTGCTCCCTGAGGAATTGCACAGAGGAGTGCAAGGCATGAATTAAATCAGGATATTTATTCCCTGGATGGTGTCAGCACTGTCCCTCCTGTTTGTGAGCCATGGCCATGGTAAGAAAAGCTTTATGAGTGACATGGGCTCCTCACACTCCCAGTTTTGCCTGGGTAAACCTGTGTGGAATTGGAAATTTTGGCAAAAACACCTTCCTACCCTGGACCCCAGTGTTGCTAACCCCGAAAAGATTTCTTTAGGCACTTTTGTGCCTCACTGGTTTTTGCAGCATTGAATCTGTCGGATTGTTTTCAGTTTGGGAAAAATGTCAATATCTCAGGTTGTTTTTGCTCTTGTCTCTCTTTGGCCAAAGAGAAGAACTTCTATTTTGGGATTTGTTTTCATATTTTGTATTGTACACTGACACTGGTTCTGTTCTGTTCACACACACACAGACACAGACACAGGCAGAGAAGATTCAAACAGCCAAAGAGGCTGAGGGGATCTCTCTCTCCTTCTTCCTATCTTCTTTTTATATTAATATCTAATCTAATTATCTACTCATAACAAAGCCTTCTGATTCCTGATCTCTCCATCAACAGACTCTGAGTGTTTGTTGTGAGGCCCTGAGAACCAGGGCAGCTCCCAGAGAGGTGGAGAGCAGGGGCAGGGCTTCCATGGCCTGAGTGCCTCCCGTGGGCCTTGCAACACCGGCAGAAAATGCAAATTATTTCCCATAATGAGACACATCTGAGGGAGACACTGACGGAGAGGGGAGGATTTGGGTTGATCCCCCCCTCAAATCCAGCAGGATGCTGCTCCTAAATCTCCTGCCTTTTTCTCGAGGCCTTTGGCTCTTCCCCTGGCCTGATTTGGAGCTGGAGAGCCTCGAAACCATTGAGCTGGTGGAAGTAAATTGCTTGGAGCACTGTGAAAATATCATCGAGGCCATGTGGTTTTTAAACTCCTTTTCCCTGCACTGTGCTCCTGAATTATTTCCAGCTGCTTCCAGGCTCTCCTGGTTGCCTTGCAATAGGAAATGTGCAGATCCTGCCCTGGTCAGGTGCTGGTTGTGTGCTTGGAGATAAGAAAAGAGCTCCCAAAGCTCCTCTGTGAACTGATATTAGTGGTATTCCTTGGATTAATTACCATTCTGTGTTGGGGAATGGATTTACTTGGGGATTTTTGAGGTTTATTTCAGAAATGCTGAGCATCAGAGCACAGATAAAGCTTTTTTTCCCCTTTACCTCAGAATTGGTGACTTGGATGCTTCTCCCATGCAAAGCAGAGAGTTCTGCTAAAACTTCCCACAGAACAGCAGCAGAATTTGGGGCTGATGCGAATTCCAGAGTTCTCAGAGCCAGAGCTGGGGATGCTCCATCCCTTCAGGAAGCTGCCCCAAACATTAATCCTGTCCTCTCCTGGCTGCTGACAAAGCTGAACATGGAGCCATGGAAAAGAATAAAATTCCCTCTGCTGACAGAGACCTGGGAACAGCTACAGAAACCCAACCTCGCCTTGGCTGCCCCGAGCCAAACCCAGAGAGGATTTAGGCTCTGCCTCGGAGTATTTTAAGCTTAGAACAGACTTTGTTTTGATGTATTTTCATGATAACCTGAAGGGAAAAACACGACGAGCCGAGGGTGTGAAGTGAGCAGGGTTAAATCACTTCACTGGATGTCATCTCACCCTTTCCCCCATCCAAAACTTCCATGTGGGAACTTATTTCCAGAAAAGTCCTGTCAGTAAAAGTCTAATGAGAATTCACCAGCTCTCCTTTACTGCTGCTCTATTGCCTCCAAAAATAGATTGTTTTTAACTTTTATGAGCGTTTAACTTGTCCTAGCTGGATGAAAACGAAATGCCAATGATAATAGGAAAAGGCCTGTTAATTGATTTTAAATCCTGGTGGTCTTGAGTGGTGCCAGAATTAATGACAACGCTCATATATTTCTGCAGCCCTTTTCATCCCAGAGCTCCTCACAGGACAACTTCCAAATTATTCCGAGACAGGAGCAGCCAAACGTGGGCTTTTACACACAGCAAGGCTGCAAAGGCACTCCAGGATGGTTTTCCAATTGAAACAGCAGCAGGAATACTGGGAGAAGGGATTACTGAAGCTGGAATTTGTCCAGATTCCTCGGATTTACACACTTTTACAATAATTTCTGGATTTTCCACCGCGGATAACCATCCTCAGTGCCTGCCTGCTGCTCTGCTCCAGACTGAGGGTCAAAAATAGCGTGCCCAGGGTGATATTTTAGCAAGCAGAGGCTGCAGGGTATGAATAGATGGTGAAAGGCTCTGCTCTCCCCAAACCACTAAGGACAGGTTTGCACTTTCAGGGGTTTTTAAGTGGTTGGAGTCCTCAGGAGTTGTTTGTACCACGGGGATTTTCAAACAGCCCTCCAGGATGGGCTCGGCCTCTCGCTCATCTCTTCCATTTTCTTGAAAAAATTAACAAGAGAAGATGGCAGAGTTGTTGTTTGCTGCAGGATTTCTCAATATTTCCTCAGGGAATGGTTATCCAGGGAACACAAGCTCCTGGACGTGTGGTGTTTGTAGGGACACACAGAGGGGGCTCAGCTCCCTTTTCCCTGCTCTGGGTTTGTGCCCTGCAGGGCTGTCCCTGCCTTCCCCTGTGCTGCTGGGGCTGACAATTCCAGAGCTCCCAAAGGCTGCTTTATCCTGATCTAACAGGAGAAATGTTTGCATTTCCTCTCTGCTGGGGATGGGGTTTGGTTCTCAGCAGCGTGGGGTCACTTCCCATCCTCAGATTGTGGCCTCAAGGTGCCCCTTGTGCATTTGGAGTGATGCCAGGATGATTTTTTGCTTTTCCTTTCACACCCCTCTCACACACTCTTTTATAGTTTGATGTGTTCTCAGTGCTTTTAGCCCCACACTTGTACCTCCCCAAGGCTGAGAACTCAGCTCAGCCCCACGGCACCGTTAAACCAGGAGAGCAAACATCCTGGGAGCCCCAGACACCAAGGGCCTCTCCAGAACACATTTGGGAACCTCAGCCAGGCCCAGCCAGGGGGAAGGTTCCTCACAACGAGGGCTTCACTCCAGCCTCTCCCTGGGGGATCTTTGATAAATATGTTAATTAGCACGGCCTAGAATTATGTGCATTTCAGTGTGAGTGTGTGCATTTCAGGGCATTCCAGCTGGACCAAGTGCTGCACCCCAGGATCCTGAAATAAATCCCAAGGTAAAAACTCCTTTTCCCTATCAACAGTGTTTTGGTTTGAATTTTAACACCAAGGAAAGGCAACAGGAGAGTCCTGGGGGGGATTTGGACTCCATAGGGTTGATCCCCCCCATTCTGCTCCTGCAGAGCACCAGCCCCTCAGCGATCCCTTCATTCCAACCACACCAGCACTGGGCAGCTCAAACCTGCCCATACCCATTTCTAAATATGATTTTCATTAAATCCTTCCTTTTTTTGCTGAATTTTCCTTATTGTATGGGAAAACTTCCCAGCAATCTCCACTGAATAACACACCGCTGCTCTAGAGCCAAGGAAAAAGGTGTGGAATTCCACCAGAGCAGGTTTTTAACTGGTGTAAAAAAGGCAGAATTCCCTTGGCTTTCCCATTCAGCCTCCCCAGTTATCAATTCCAGCCACACAACTCCCTCCACCTCTTGCAAGGATTAAAAAAAAAGTGACAGTGAGCATGAGGCAGAGCCAGGCTCTTCCAAAGGGTCTGATCCTCCTCCTGCACTGCTGTTTATTTGGACAGGTCCTTATCTCCCTGAAGAGCTCTGCCAGGACCTCGCCCCCTCCAGAGGGCAGCTGTGACCTCAGCCATGGCCACTCTGCTTCCTGAGGATTTTAACCCCTGTCAGGACCTGTCATAAATTCACAGGGTTACCCTGAAAACTCCTGAGATGCCCCAGTTTTCTCTTTGCAAAAGAAAAATTGTGTTTTCCTCACCTTGTTGGTGGCTCACTAAATAAATCATAGGCAGCCAAATAAATCTCTCTCTGCTGGCACCAAATAAAAATGTTGAATTCTGCGTGCTCCAAGATGCTGAGGGTTTAAAATCCTAAATATATTTGAGCTTTGCATTTTTCCTGCATCTTGGGGAGGGTGAATTGTGTAGAATCACCTCTATAAGGGCATGACCAGAGCATCCCTGACCCAGGAATGGAATATCCAGTGTTGGAGCAACTGGAATGTGTGGTGTTGATGGAAGTGGAATGTCCAGTGTTGGTCCAGCTGGAATATCCAGTGTTGGCACAACTGGAATGCCCAGTGTTGGTGGAACTGGAATATGTAATGTTGGTCAACTGGAATATCCAGTGTTGGCACAACTGGAATATCCAGTGCTGGTGTAACTGGAATTTCCAGTGTTGGCACAACTGGAATGCCTAGTGTTGGTGGAACTGGAATATGTAATGTTGGTCAACTGGAATATGTAATGTTGGCACAACTGGAATATCCAGTGCTGGTGTAACTGGAATATCCAAATTTGGCACGACTGGAATATCCAGTGTTGGCACGACTGGAATATCCAGTGTTGGCACAACTGGAATATCCAATGTTGGCACAACTGGAATGCCCAGTGTTGACACAACTGGAATTTCCAATGTTGACACAACTGGAATATCAATCTTGGCACAATAGGAATTTCCAATGCTGGCACAACTGGAATGCCCAGTGTTGGCACAACTGGCTCCAGCTGGGAGCCATCATTTCCAGTGGCAGTGGAAAAGCACGGAGAGCTCTCCTGGAGAACTGGACAAAATGGGAGAATATCAACCCTTGCTTTATGGGAATTTCCAGTCGTGGCCAAGCTTTGCCGGGAAATGATTCCAAGATTTCAGAAAATGCCACTTCTGCCACCCCTGGTTTTCCCAGAGTAGCGAAGGAAGATGTGGAAGCTGCTGCTGAGTTTGTTCTCCTGCATCCCAGGGCAGGGAGCTAAAGGGAAAATCAATCCCTTTAATGGGATTGGTGGGGAGGAAAAGGCAGGGAATGGGAAAGGCTCCCTTGCAAGGACACAGCTCCAGGGCCAGGGAGGGATGGGGGCAAAATCACACTGAAACACCAATGTAAAAACCGAATTTAAACCTCGAAACTGCTGCTTCTTTTCTAGAATTTAGCACAAGATAAGGGATTTAAATGCACTGGGAATTGGGTCAATAATTCCCACCTTTAAACAAAGACATGAGGCTGGTTTAATTTCAGTTCAATGTGGGCTTTGGTCCACAGACCTGAATGAGAAGTTCTGAAATAAATGTGGTCAGTGAATCTGGATTATTCCTCTTTAGGTGCTAAGGAATGATTATAAACCTTCTTTAAATCTCAGGCCTTAAGAAGTCCCATCCTTTAAAAGCCCCAATCTTCTTCCAAGTGTTGGACCTAAAGGATTGCACTGACAACTAGGGATCCTCAGTGGGAGGGATAAATCCTGGCACAAAACTCGAGATTTAAGCAAATTCTCTCTGTTTCAACCGAGATTTCTCATGAATTACAGACAGAAGTCTCTGCTGGCGCAGGAATTAAATTGTGTACGACTTCTTATTGAAGCAGCTCTCCCACAAAAACCAAAACAACACCACCCAGCACCCCCGAAAGGAGAATTATTGTTTATCCACGAATTCTTCCTGTGCATAAACATAAAGCACAGCCCTTGCACGGCTCCGGGAGCACGAACAGGGAGCAGCACACGGAGCTGTCCTGATCCCCTCGGCCAACCCAGCCAGGGAGCTGAAATATTGACTAGAAAGTGGCACTGAGAGGCAGAAACCCCGAAAGGGTTTGGGAGCAGTCGGTGGGTCCCGTTCAGACACCCCCGGGCACCCCGAGGCTGCAGCTTCGCTGTCATTAATAAAAAGCCCAAAAAAAGCGAGAGGTGGGGCCACATGTGGTGTCAATACACTTTAATTAAGTGTAATAATTCCCCTTTTCCTGAGGTGGACGTGCTAAGACAGATTTCTCTGCGGAGATTTATGCCCGGCCGAGGATTTCTGTGTGCAGAGCATCAGTGCCCTCTTTGGGAGCGCCGGGATTCTGCAGGACGCGGCTCCGAGCGCTTCCACACGTCCACTTTCCAGAGAAATTTAGAGTTTTGCTCCCCCTGGAGCAAAGAAAAAAAAAAAAAAAAAAAAGACCCTTTTAGGTTTGAACTCCTTCACGTAAAAAACGTAGGAAAAGCTGTAGCTGGGCTCCAGTGTCTCTCTAAGAATCCATAATTGGATCAATAATTGAAGTGTGAGACCATCCCGGGTGAGTTTCGAGGCCTTTTTGTCAGGCTGGGACGTCCTGGGCTGGAGTAAAATCGTGAGCAGATCTTTTATCTGAGCTCACTTTTCTCTGTCACCTCAGCTGAGACGAGCTGGAAAGCTGGAACAGTCAGATCCTGCCGGTTTTAATGGGATATAAACCCTTCCAAAATCACCCTGGAGATAAGGAGAATCTGAAGCATAGAATTTGAGCTGAAATCACCAAGTAAGGGACAGAGTTTGGCTCTCCAGGTAGAATTTAAAGCAGGGAATATGCCCTGGAATCACCAGCTAAGGGACAGACCTTGGCTCTCCAGGTTCAGGTGTTTCAAGGATGTGCATGGGGAGATTTT
Organism: Erpornis zantholeuca; assembly: GCA_013400515.1. Taxonomy (NCBI): domain Eukaryota; kingdom Metazoa; phylum Chordata; class Aves; order Passeriformes; family Timaliidae; genus Erpornis; species Erpornis zantholeuca. The sequence goes on from VZTN01022936.1 coordinate 106,996, forward strand.
TCCTTGCTTGAGGTGCTGGCTTAAAAAATTTCGATGTGAAGTTGTCAAGCTCAATACTAAAATAGAAGTCTGAGACGATGTGGTGGTGGGTTTTTAGGACGGATTTAGGGGTTTTATAGGAGGGCAGAGTTGCTGAAAGTTTCTCCTTGGTGTTTCTGCAGTCAGAGGGAGAAGCTGGAGGTGATGGAGCTCCTCGGGAGGGAGGCACCGAGCCCTGCTAAGCCGAGCTTTCCGGGGAAAGGGAAAGGCTGAGTAGGAGGGAGGGGATTTAGAACTGATCAGGAGCCGATAGCAGCGCACAAAGCTCCGGATTAAAGGCACCAGTGCTGGCTGGAGGTCACTTTTCATCCTGGAGGATAATTCCTGCCTGCCGCGGGCTCAGAAACGCCAGCTCGCCCCCAACATCTGCTTTAGCCATCGCTTCCAAAAACAAAACAATATTCCCCCAGCGCTGGTGGTACAACAACACAACCTCCTCTGCTCCCTCCTGGCAGAGGGAAGTTCCCTGCCGGGCTGGAAACCCTGCCCGGGCTCCGCGGCTCAGCTCCCCCAGCCCGGGCAGGGCTCGCTCACTCGCACATGAAATCCTCGGGAAGGATTCCCCCGGGGCCGGGAATGAATCCTGCTGCAGCCGGGAGAGCTCCGGGGAAGTCCTGGGCAGGAGGTTCAGATCCTGCAGGAGGTTTTCCTTGACGCTCAATATGCATCAGATAAGCAGGGGCTGACTCCAGCTCCGGCTGCGGAGAGGTTCCAGGGCAGAGGATGCTCGGGTTAACCCCGAATTCCTTTCGCTGCAGCCCCGACACAAAGCGGGACCTTGGGGCTGGACCCGCGCTGCTCCCTCCGCTCAGAGCTGAGCTCAGAGCCCAAAAGCTCCGGCAGCAGGAGCAGCCTGAGCCCCCGCACCGCAATTTTGAAAAGGTTTTGGTTTTTCGGGCGTGAGGTTTTCTTTCTGTTTTCCGTCTCATACTAGGAAAGAAAGGAGTCACGAGTGTAGCTTTTGCTTTTCATGTTGTTTGAGTTCTTATCTCAGTTTTCATGTGCTGCTCCTGCCTGAGCTCAGCACTGTCAGAATCACTGCAGGATGGTCACAAGGCTTTGAGTGCAGACTGTTTTAAAGACTTTTTACTTAGAAGTTTTAACGTAAGGTATTTTCAATAATGTACCAATAACTATTAATCCTTGTTCACACATTTCTTCTGCTTCAAATTTCTCTTACTAATTACTCAGTGCCACCAGCACAGCAGGAATGGAGGAGAAGGAGAAGGAAAGACCCAGGGCCCCCACCCTGAACCCTCCATGTTTGTCCTCATTCACCTCCACACCACAAACCCCAAAACTCTGATTTTTCACCCTGGGATAAACTAACTCCAATCTATCTCACACTCTCCATGCTTGCAGTTCATCCTGGAGTGTTGGGAGCTTTTTCCAGGGGCACAGATCCAAGGCTGTGTCCCCCTGGGATGTCAGGGGGGGATCCCAGACCCCCCTGAGCAACAGGAGAGGTTTCCCAGCTCTCCTGGACTCCAACAGAATTTCAGTCCAGTTCTAATTCCAGCATCACCAGGACCAGGGAAGTCTGATAAAGAGCTGGGAAAAGTGCTGTTGGGAAAGGGGAGTTGTGTCAGGTGAGGGAATTGGGGGAGAAAAGGCAACCAAGCAGACAGGAGTGATCTGACAGTGGTGAGAAAAGAGGAAAGGATTTCTCCAATTCCTGCAGATCTCACCAGACTGGGGTTGTCAGATCTGTGGAGGAGTGGAAGATTTTGGCAGTGGTAAGTGTGGGGCAATGTCAGACCCTCCTCGTGCACAGCTCCTCGGAGTTGCAGCTCTCAAGGAGCTGGAGAGGACAATTCAAAATTAAAAATCCTGCAGAAAATGGCTTTGGCAAACCAGTTTTTCACTGCAAGAGTCAGCCCTAGATCCAGGCTGGGAAAAAAATGAAAAGCCTCTGAAAAACCTGATCCCAGCCTGGGGTAAACTGCAACTTCTGCTCATGGATTCCAAAATTCAGAGTATCAATTCTCTTTTTTTCCTCGCTGTTTAGAACAAGCCCAAGGTGTTTGTTGCTCCCCCATGCCTAGCACATACCTCACCAACCAAATATCATTTCCTTTCAAAAGGCTTTCAAATACTTGAGACTTTGAAATACTTATTTTTTTCCTCCATTGCATTGATCTAAATATCACATAAACTGCAGAAAATATTAGTGCCTTGTAAGAAAAACAGTGAGATCAGTTTGGAGCTCGAGCCCTGCCCCGTGCAGCAGCACCAGCAAATTTCTTATTTCATTTCTAACACCTCGCTCAAGTCCCAGTTTAGGTGAGCTGTGTCTGCATCCAAACCTTACCAGACAAGCTGCAGAATTTCTCCTCCTATCTGAAAGATGATTTCTGAGCCTAATCCAAGCTAATGCTCTGGATCCAAGCATCCCAGCTGAGGTGAAATCCTGCCTTTCCTTGGTGCCCTGGGAGTGGAGAGGAGGTGCTGGCAGTTCCCAAATCCTGCTACAATTTAAACTCGCTCCTCATATGTTTCATATTTTAACCATTCTGTGGCTCTTTTCCAAAATCCTGGTTCTGATGTTCTCCTGAGTGCCAGGGGAGCTGGGGGAGCTGGGCCTAGGGGGCTGAGCTGTGTCTCTGGGCTACAGCCTCTCCACAGATCTGAGCTATGGTGAGCAACTCTTTGCTGCTTTTTTACTTAGATTATTTCTAAATAAACCAAAACTCCCGTGCCAGGAGTTTGCACAGCCTTTGTCATCATCCTCCCCTCTAAAAAACCCCTTCATCATCTCCCCCCCACCCAAAAAACCCTAGAGGAGCACTCAGGGCACTGTGATCACACCACAACACCAACCACGAAGGATGAGATTTCCTTGACACCTCTGTTTAAATCCAAGGATGTTCCTGGAGCCCTGGCTTATCCCAGCTCTGCTCAGCAGCTTTGTTTCATTAGAACAGCCCAGAGTTAAAACTGCCTTCCCAAAATCACCCCCAAAAATCTGCACTCTCAAGGACAGGCCCTTGAAAGAGAAAGCAATAATGGGGAGGAAGCCAGCCAGCTATGGCTCAGATTTTATAATGTTTTCCTGCTGTTATTTTCACCACAGGCTATTTTATATTCCCCACCTCTTCTTTTTTTTTTCTCCCCCTCCATCAAGTTGCTCTTTGAGGTCACATCTGTTCCAGGCTCATAATGATTTTTATGACAACTTTGCAGGGAAGGGAAGCACTCGGATGCAGAGGGAGCTGCAGTGAGACAGGAAGGTGTCAGGGAACCTTCTCTACATCCTGAGACGTTTCCTCAGGTCCAGCTCAGGTGTTCTCCTGACCAAGAAAAGCCTGGTTTAAGATCTGGGTGTAAAAACCCACAGAAACACGGATGGCAGAGCAAAAATTCATCTGCAAAATGAAATTTGCCTTCCATTAAAAATCAGCCACGCTGAAGGTGGGAGAAGGTGAAGCAAGGAAAAGTAAAAATATTTTACAAATAATTCCTAGGTTTTTACCAAAAAAAAAACAAAAAAAGGCTATTGAGAAGGTTGTTAGCAAGCTCTGCTGTGTATTGTTTGACATCTCCAGCTCTGTGTATTTTTGAGGGAGAAGGGAATTGCTCTTCTCTTTCTTGGTGTTATGTTGGAAACTCCTTCTGCCTTATCAAGTCTGACAAACCAGAAGAGACTTTTCCAGCTGCCTCAGCCATCAGGTGACATCACAGCACGAGGTGAGTGCTCTGTGCCATCATCCTGGGGCTGCTGGGCTGCCACAAGCAGCAGAATTATAAAAACAGCAACAAGAACTTGGTTTTGTGTCTCATGGAAGGACCCAAATCTCATTTTCTAGTGCTCAGTGCGTTTCATACAAATACAAACACAAACCCTGGGCTGCCTTTGGTACAGATATTAACTGATCCAGTCCAAGAACCATCGATTATCTTTGGATTTGGGAATTTTTAGAGGTTTTTTTTTGATCTTGGACAAAGCACACATTGGATTTTCTTCCTTATCAAACCATTTACAGGCCCATGGTGAACAGAGCCCTGCTGAGACTAAAGCTCTGGAGTGGAAACATGGGAAGCATCCACTGCCATAAAAATGCTGCCTCTCTGTGAGGAGGATGATTCCACCTCCTGTCCTTGGAATGGTGAATGCTGGAATGCTGGAATTCCAATGTTCCATGTCCTGTGACATCTCTGAGCACAGAGTGATTCATCCTCAAAGCACCCCTGGGGTAATTAGGCATTAAATTAATGTTTTTATGGCTTATCTCCTGTGCTGGAAGCATCTCTCCTTTTAGGGAAAATTTGACAGAGCACAAAGGTGGGTACAAAAAAAAATTACATGGAAAACTCCATGGAAAACTCAGTGTGGGATTTCAGCTCTTAAAGGAGGTTTATATTAAAGATGAGGGACAATTTTAGCAGAGCCTAAGACAAGGAGGAATGGTTTTAAACTAAATTGGGATCGATTTAGACTGGGCCTAAGGAAGAATATTTTAAAATGGGGGTGGTAAAACACTGGCAGAGGTTGCTCAGAGAGGAGGTGGATGTTCCCTCCATCCCTGGGAATGTTCATGGTCAGGGTGGATGGAACTCTGAGCATCCTGGTCTAACGGGAGATGTTCTTGGGATTGGACTAGATGGCCTTGAAAGGTCACTTCCAACCCCAAATCTCCCTGAATCCATGGAAATTCTACTGCAGTACAACTTCTCCCAGTGTCTTTCCATCTTATTTTGGGCAGACTTTTGTCTCGGGGCTCTGAAGGACTCTCTGATCAGTTCTGAGCACAAAGGTGTTTCCTGTCTCTCCAGCAGCTGCACAAAACGAGCCCAGCTCTGCTTTTTCTGTGCTTTTTTGCCTTTTTTATCCCATATAATTCCCACAGAAATTGCTACCAAACCGTAAAGCTCCCATTCCAAACCCACTTTGTACCGAGGCGAACGAACGACGTCACAAAGAGCAAAACAAGAGATTTCCAGGTCGTTCCTGTCCCAGGCAATGTGGGGAAGATCAAATTGTCCGAGTGCTGCAGGAAATTCTGGCAGCTGACTTTTGGGAGCTGCACTGGGAGCTCCATCACTCATGTCCAGCCTCCTGCGGGTGCATTTTTCAATTGATATCCCTTAAATAACCTTAATTACGTGTACGTTCGAGTGCCTCATCCAGCAGGGAAAATTGAGGAAGACACTTATTAAAAAGAGGCACCAGCACATGTGGAATTATTTTTACAGCCATCCCGTGTGTTGATATAAAGTATTACATTTGAGTCAAACCTCATTTGGGTGAGCAGTTGAAGTGAAAGCCGAGCTGCTCGGCGTCGTGGCCGCCCAATTAGCGCGGTGATTAGCCCGGGCTAATATCAACAGAGCCAGGCCCGGGGCAATGTGACAGTTACATCACCACAGGCTCCCAGCCACTTCCTGAGGCTTCCTGCCTCCAACCCCGGAGAGCTGCAGCCTCCAAAGGGTCCCCGAGGAAAAGGCGAAATTGCCTTTCAGGAAAAGCCAGCGAGCGGCGTCTGCCGGAGGCCGAATATTTGTGCTGACGTTTCCCCCCCACAACCACAATTTTCCAATGTTTTTTCCCCATTTTCCAATGTTTTTTCCCCATTTTCCAGTGCTTTCCCTGCACATCTGATCTGTTGTTCTCAGCTGCTCCTGCTGGAAAAAGCTGATGAGAAATTGTTTGTTGGCACAGAGGTTTGACCTCGAATGGGAGGTATTGCTCGAGCTACTGAAGAGAGGTTTATGCTGATGAGAGCAGCCTTGAAGGTGCACAAGGATATTTATTTGTTTTATTTATTTTTTTTTTAAAAAAAGCTGTTTAAATTCCCAGTCATTAGCAGAACATGCTTCTTGCTTCCGTGGAGGGTTTACAAATAAATAAGTTCTTTTCAGAATCCCAGTCCTTGTTGATCATCTGCGGTTTGGGACCTCTCTCCCTTTTCCCTCTCAAGTAGTGCCAGGAAATCAAAGCTGGTTCTGTCTTTATCTACCCCTGGACAAGAAAGTTTATTTTCTTTATTTTTTTTTATGCTTTGCTGTAAGTTTATATGAGTTTTGAATATTTTCATCCTCTCTTTCCACCCCGTTTTGAACTTTTTTCCTCCATGGCTGCCCTTCCTCCATGGCTGCCCTCCCATGGGGTCTTCCAAAGATTTTTGGTTGAAAAAGAAAAGGAGGGAAGAATTGTGATTTAGATGTGATTAAACACAGATAGAAAAATCTGATTTTCAAAAATATGGAGAGTCTGCTTTTTAAAAAATAGGTGTTTTGAAGGGAATTCCAGCTGGAGGTCTGAAAGAGGGAGAATTGCCATTCCTCTTTTTTTTTCTTATATATATATTTGACTTGGTTCATATATAAAGATTCAAATATATATATGAGATAGTTGTATATATAACACATATATCTATATGAGAGAGACAATTCCATATATAGATTTATGGAAAGTTAATTTATGGAGGAGGTTGTAGCCTATAATAATTCAATCCAAATGGTTCAATTTTTTCTGATTGTGTTTGCAAATTGTCCTTGAAAGCAGATTTGGTTTGAAGAGGAATTGGTCACTGTCCTGTCCCAGGAATAAAACCCTGGGGAATGTGGCAAGGGTTTCCTAATAAGCAATTCCAGGGTGATCTGAGCAGCTTTTGGTGACACATTCAGAAGCTCCAGGGTGTGCAGTCACTTCCTTATGGATTTCTCAAAGCTGGATGATGGTGGCCACGTCCAAACCAAGGATGGCCCAGCCCTGGCACAGGGAGTGAGATTTGTCAGTGGCAGAGTTGGGCTGGCACCAACCACAATGAGCAATAAATGTGTTTAGGAATGACTCTGGCACCAGGGCTGAGGATCTGCTCTAGATTAACATTAATGCTGCTATGGGTATCTGGAATTTATTCCATGATTTTTCCTTTCTGGGTTCCCTACCCACGTCCATCTTGGAGTCTGTAATTATTCGCTCTAGAAAAAAAAACTTTGCACTGCCATGTTTTAACTCTTTTTTTTTTTTTTTAATTAATTTGTTTAATTCTAAATTTGTGGGATTCTTTCCCACAACACAGACCTGGATCTGATCAATCTCCTTTTGTGGTTATTCCATTTTCATTTACCTTTGGGATGCAGAGTGAACCAGGAAGACATTGAAATACAGACTCAGAAGAGCCTGAGTTGATGAATTCTCTGCACTCAGAGAGCGAGTGCAGGTACCAATGCAAACAAAATTAATCCACTTTAATAACTTAATTTGCACAAATAACCAAATAAATGGAATTTAATAATTTGTAATTTGTAAAAATGTTTTATTTCTGGACCCCCATCTGTATCACTTCCAGTGGAACCTTTCCTCTTTCCCCCACATACAAACACCTTTTCAAACACAAAATATATTTCCTTCAATAAGAAATTCCTCCTTTTTCTTCACCCCAAAGTCCTCCTCTGTGGGACATCCCTCGGTGAGACAGGAAGCCAAGAACCCAACACGGATCCATGGCGTGGAATGGCAACAATCACTTGAAATCCACCAAATAATTTTGTTTAGAGAGCTGCTGAGTGTGTTTTATTGCCAGGCATCATTCCCCATTATCCTGGAAATGCCCAGGAGTGGAGTTTTTTCCCCTCCCTGCCCCAAGCTGACATTGACTGAAACCCTTCCATGAGGGGGGAGCGGAATGAGGTTGTTGCTCTCCGTTCAAACACATCCCCCTTCATTTCCTCTAATTTTATGCAATGTAAATAAACCCTCCGTGGGGCTGGGAGGCTACTGGAAAGCTCGGAATGCTGCTCATGTGGTCTAAATAAGGCACTCCCGAAAAAAAGCCATGCCTGGAGGCTGAGGAAGGGAATTGTCAGTCGTGGAGGAGAAAGGTCGAGGGGTGCAAGTGGGCTTTTTCCTGGAGCTGTCCGAGGGGACAAACAGCAGGGGAAGGAATGCTCTGCTCAAATGAAACAAAGCAAAAGGAGGAGGAAAATCGATGGCTCTGCTGGTGGATGGCAGGTTTGGCTAAACCCAGCTAAAACTTGGCTAAACCCAGCTAAAACTTGGCTAAACCCAACCAAAAATCGGCTAAACCCAGCTAAAACTTGGCTAAACCCAGCTAAAACTTGACTAAACCCAACCAAAAATTGGCTAAACCCAGCTAAAACTTGGATAAACCCAACTAAAACTTGGCTAAACCCAGCTAAAACTTGGCTAAACCCAGCTAAAACTTGACTAAACCCAACTAAAACTTGGCTAAACCCAACTAAAACTTGGCTAAACCCAGCTAAAACTTGACTAAACCAACCCTAAAACTGAGTGGTTTTGCTTAACAAGAACGAGGCTTTTCTCAAGTGGAACTTCTGCTTTTCCTGTCCCTGCTGCCCTCCGAGAGCACCAAACCGTGCTCTGAAGAGATTTGTTGTCCAAACCAGCTCAGAAATCATTGAAAATGGAGCTGGAGGCTGATTTCACAGCATCCAGCCTGTTCCTCTCGCTCCTAAATAGCTCTAAAACCTCCATGCAAACAAGAATAGGCAGTTTAATGTGTCCTGATTGCAACCACGCTAAAAATCAACTGCACTTAAAACACCAAAAGGGTTTTCCTTCAATCCAATGCCTTTCAAGGAAAAATTCAGCCCTTGGAGTCTCTCTTCGTCCACAGAACTTGTTCAGACACCCAGGTTTGAGGGCATGGATTATGTGGCAGTTTTCCTCAGTTATAAGCTGGTCTCCAGCTGAAGGACAAAATGAGAGTAAATACAGCTCTAGAAACTGGAGAGAAGTCACTCACAGGAATATTTCCCCCATCACAAAAAAAAAAAGCCTTCCCCTCACGCACTCAAACTGGCAAAATTAAGCTCAGAAGACTAAAGGAATTAAAAGATGTCAAACAAAAGGTTGAACCCAGCAGAACTCTGTCTCTTGCCTATTCCCAAACTGCGCAGTGCAAGGCAGAGCCTGCCTTTAATTTCAGTTTCTTTTGGCCGGCTGCAAGAATTTTAAAGAGATCCTAATGATCCCTAAATCACAGATAACCGAAGCTCTAAACCCCCAGCTCTGCTCTCCTCATAATGTCATCCCTTGCCAGCTCTCTGTCGGGAGTGATTTTCAGTCAATTTGATCTTCAATAAATAACAGCCTGGGTAAACAGGTGAACTCACAGCAGAATAATCCTCCCACCCCTGCCCCAGCCCTCCCAGCCCCAGCGCCAGCAGGAGGGACACTTATGGGGTTGGCAGCCCCTCCAGCAGGGTCCACTGCACTTTTTCAGGGGCTTAAATAGCCCTCAAGTGTGATTTTATCCTCTAAAACATCCTAAAATATGACCACATCCTAAATGCATTAAAGATTGTTCCAGGGCCCCCTGTGGTTAAATGGAAGAACCAATATCCTCGAGTAGCTCTGCAAAAAAAAGGAAAGAAAACGACATCAAATGGATGTGCTGGTGAATAAAGGGATGGGGATGTTTTCCTTGGGTTCCAGGGAAGAATGGGGGATCTCTTGCCAATATTCAGGTTAATTTCTTGCTGTCGTTTTGGGGCAGAAAAAGGATAATGAGGACTGATGAAAATGAGCCAGAAAAGGATCATGCAACGCCTTAATTCCTGAGGCTCTAGAGGAGCAAGACAGACAGATAAACAGGCAGACTCCTGCTTCCCTGAAGGCTGCTCCTTGTCAAATTTACACCAAGGTTTTTTTATCTGACGAGAACTTAAATTGTCCTTAAATTTTCCCTGGATGCAGATTCCACCCTGAGGAACATTTGCTGTGATTTCCTTGGAGTACCCTACTAAAATAACTCATTTTTCCCTAATAGCTCTGCTAACTTGAGGTCCATCCTGCAGCACACTGGAGCTCCAGAGCAGTTCTCGTGGAGAGAAAAGATTAATGGAGGCAGTTGATGCTTTCAGACAGCTTCAGCTGACTGAAAATCAGACACAGAGAGAAGGTTTTATAGACTCATTCTTTTCTCTAGATATCCCTTTAGTGTAAATACAATTTCACCTCGTTTTCAGCTTCATGTCGTTGCGTTCCACTTAATGTCATTGCGTTTGACGTGAAGAGCTGGTTCTAATTAGGCTTTTGTGAAACTAATCAGCCCAGCCAGGTAAAATCCAGTCCAAAGGAACAAACTGGGCCTGTCTGTCTGGAGGACTCGCTGGACTCTCTGCTCTGTCAAACCCTATAGGATGTCAAACCCTCCGGAGCTGCTGAGTGAAACCAGATGTGCTCAGAGCTTGTCCAGCGCTCCCTACCCTGCTTATGGAGCAGGTGTTTGGTCATTATCAGAGCTAAAGCTGCAAAATGTGGCCTGGTTTTGCCTTTGAATTGTCCTAAACCAGGCCAGGAAACAATTCAGAGACAGAGTCAGAGCAGTGATGTTTGCTTTATTCAGTGCTGGGTGTGTGGGGATTGCTCCTCCAAACACACACCGGTGCTCCCTGCAACACAGTATTTTAAATTAAATTAAATTAAATTATGAATATTTATCACACTCCTCGGGACAGGTGTGGTTATACAAATAATTTCTCAGAAGTCATTAATGTCATTAGCATACAGGTCAGCAATGCCCTGTGTGTCCTGGTGGTCGCACTGAGGAAGGCTTCTCCTCTTCCTCGGGCTCTTTCTGATGAAGATAAGTAGTCTTCCTCACAATGCACTTTTCACTTTCTCCCTGGGGCATGCACAGTCCTTTGAGGGATGATTTGATGGTCTCTGAGATGATCTTTGTCGCCTCTATCTTGACAAGATTAGGGTGAATTCAGCTTCTTACATTTTGTGATTAACATCTGCAGTCTGAACTAACATTTGCTGTCTCCCCACAGTTAACTGTGCTGACAGGAGTTAGCTGCTGACTGTCCCTTGCTCACCTTCTCGGAGCCTTCCAGACAACAAGAAAATGAGGCTGGTTCTGGAGGTCACACCTTGCTTGCCTTCCCACCTCGTGTTCCTTTCAGGATTTTTTTCCCCTTTTTTTGGGCTGAGGCCCAGCAATTTGCTGAGCAAGGCATCCAACCCAGCAGTGGGACCCAATCCAGTGCAGTGTGTGGCTGCAGAGTTCTGGGGAGAAATCTGAACTGCCCTAGTTAACAGAAAATTCCGAAAGGCTGTTAGAAAATCATTCTTTTTTTTTTATGCATTAAAATTTGTTCCCTAATTTAGTCAGAAATTCTGAAATTTGCCACGGTTTCGTCAGGACCTAAGTTCGATTTTGCTGAACCCTGTGGGCTGAAAATTTGGTTTATTAAGTTCTTTTTGATCTGCCTCTAATTGCCATTCTGGAGCTGTGCAGCACATCTGAACTCCCTGGAATCCTTTTTGGGCAAAGAACCAGAAGATTTAACAGGAGTTGGAAAAAGAAATTTGTAATTTCTTCAGTTTACCCTGGGCTGGAATTGTTCAGCAGGAGAAAAACACAAAGTTAACAAAGGTAAAATAACTGTAACAGTAATAATTCATCCCTATATCAGGAATTCATTTTTAAACCACGGTTCTTTGAAGGATTTTAAAAAAAATTTAACTGACTTCAACTCTTTCTAGGAGTCTATTTGCAGGGTGTTAGTGCATGTAATACTGAAATACATCTGAAGGAGTGATTAGTGAGGAAAATGTGGTGCTGGATATCAAATACGTGACAGAAAATTAATATATAGCAGAATTCAAATCAGATTTGCAAAAGAATTAATCAATTTCTTTGCACAGACTTGCTCTTTCAGACCTGAGGCATTGATTTTCCTGTTGGTTATATTGGAGATGGATGTGGAGGTGATAATCAGGGATAAAAATAATCAGGGATTTTTGAAATCTCATTAAAGCTCTCTCACCACTGAGAGGTGGCTTTTCCATAGAGAAAAAGTCTCTTTTTGGCTCTTATTTTACAGCGTGACATCTTCTTTTCTGACTTGAAGAAGTGACTGTTCTGGAAACGTGGAACTCTTCCCCTTTTCTGCAAAACCAAACAATCCCACTCTGATTTCCATCCCCCAAATCAATCCCAGATTAATTCATTCTAAAATGTCACAACTTGCTGGTGTTGCCAGCAAAAAGGAGGAGGAAAAGGAGCACTTGGAGCAGGTTTGGTTCACAGCAGAGCATCCTCCCCCTGTGCTTTCCCTTTCATCCCTGTATTCCTCACCCTGCTCCTGGCTCCTGCTCCTGCAGCTCCCTTGGCTGCTCTGTGGCCAGGGAATGGATTTCAATATCAGAATAGGTAGGAACAGGCTGGAAACTCCAGCTGGATACCAGGATTTATCTCCTTGCACAGCTGGAGAGATGTCAGGGAGGTCTGGAGCTCGGGGAGGGGGAGTTTAATGTTGGGCATTGAAAGCAGAGGAAACACAAATTAAAAAGTCACTTTTCCTCATTTTTGTTCATCCCTTCTCTCAAAGAAGGAGTTTGGTCAAACTGCCAGCACTGCCACAGGTATGAGAATAATCATTTGTTAACAGATATTCTACCCTGGTAAAAATAATTGGGGGTTGTTTGGGGTTTTTCTGATTATTCCAGGAATACCTTTGCTCCCTGTTGTTCTCCAGCCTGGCTCCCTCCAGGAAAACGTAACACAATCACCCCAAGCTTCTTAACTCCTTGCCATAGCAATGAGCCCTGAGTCAGGCTCCTGCTGAGTCCTTCAGATGATGCTTGGCAGTGTCAGCTTTGCTTTCTGCATGACTCTGGCCCAAGAGCCTGGGTTTGGGCTGAGTCGAGACCATCCCCTTACAATCTGGAACACGACAAAACCCCAAAACCAAACAATCCATTAAATATCTGTCATTTTTCTCAGTGCTCCTTGTTTCTGCTGTTTCCTCTCTTGCAGTACCAGGTTGGAATCCATTTCCTCCAGCTTCTCCTCCCTCCCTGAACCCTGAGGGGTGAAGGGATGAGATTTCCCATCCCCAGGAGGCACAAAGTGCTGAGCCCGCAGCTCCTTGGTTACTCGCTCTGATACCAAGTGATGCAGATTCCCCAGGCAGGTGCAAAAGAGAGGTTTTTATTGCAAAAACCTGGCCTTTTTAAGCAGTTAGCTGGTTATCAGTTTGCATATTTTTAAAGCATAGCAAACATAATCTACCCAATCCCCACACACCTCGATGTGAACACACGATGGTCACACAGCACAGTTTTTTACTCCTCCTTCAGCTGTGTCTCTTTCTCACAGTCCTTTCCTACTTAGCAGAAGTAACATGGCCTGAGCCATGATTTTACAAAGGCAACGAGGCCTTCATGCAACAGCTACTGGGAGCTAAATCCCTCTTTGTTCCCCAGTTCTGGATGTGACCCCAGCTGGTGCTGTGCCCATCCATCCTGGCATCCTCAGGAGCAGGGAATGAGCTAAGGACTGATCCCTTAGGTTTTAACTTTTGTGTTTTCCCAGCCCTGCCCTGCCCAGGGTCACTCTGCAGGTCCCTGGAGCTCGTTCAGTGCTGTTCTCTCATGCTCACACACACACAACAAAGCCTCTCCAGCTCTCCAAGGACACCCAGACCCTCCTAGGCCCAACAAGAACTGCAAACCACAATCTTGGGGACAGGGGGGCAAGCTTGGGCAAATTCCATCCTTGCCTGGCTCCTGCTTGGGGAATTGATGCTGAGATCCAAGTGGGAAGAACTCGGGAGCTGTCCTTGTCCATGTTGGGATGCACTGAGGCAGGAGCCTCTGGAGCCCAGAGTGTACCTCTGAAGGCCTTTCCAACCAATCCCTCCTTGATTCCTTTATTCCTGTCTGCTCTCTGTTCCTAGGGATCCAGGGCACAGGGAACTCCGTGTCTGGCACAGGAACAGCTCCTGGAAGACCCAAAAGAAGCAGGTGCAGCTCAGCTCCCCCCAAATCTGGGCAAAGAGGTTCCCCTTACACCTTCACCCTCGGCCTGGCCTTTGGGATATCTTTGCTTCTGCTGGAGCTCTGCACCTTGGCTGATTTTTCAGGGAGAACAAAAGCCTCTCCTGTGTGCTCTCCACCCCCAAAACAAGAGATTTATGCTCCTTTTCACGGCTCAGGACCCCCCACTGAGGAAACCTCCACGCTGTGGGTGAGAAGTGCTGGAAATGCTGCTGGAATAATAAAATAATAAAAGACACCTGTCGCCGGGAGAAACCATTTTCCACTCAAAGCCCAGCTCTAGCTAATAGAGATATAGAGGATCATCAGAGCTGCTCCTAAAGCTGAGCTGAGGGTTTAGTTTTCCTCTTTGTGGGCTGGGTTTGTGTTCACTTTCAGCTCGTTCAGAAACAGTTCCACAGCTTTGCTGGAAGTGGGGAGAGAAATGGGATTTGAAAATGTTGCAGCGGCTGCCTCCCCTCAGGCGTTTGCCAATATTTGCCCCTCAAATGAAAGTTTAGGAGGATTTGGAGGAAATGAAACATTCAGGAGATTTAGCCAAAGGTCTGCCTTCTCCTAAGTCATAAATCCTGTTAGTGGAACAGTCTCCCAGCCAAATCTGCCCAATTCCTTCATTTGGAGCTACTGGATCTATTTTTGACTCTGATAACAGCTGGAACCCCACATGTCCTGGTGATCCAACTCAAAACTGCATTTTGCTGTTTTTTAAGAGACTGCCTGAAAACTCCTTCTTTGCCAATCTGGATTTCCTCTTAGATTTGCTGCCGTGCTGCTCATTCCTCTCCTCAGTGGCTTCACACCCTCTTGATTTTCCTCCTCCCTGCTGCAGCAATCTGCTCATCTGGCTGATGGGAGCCTTCCAAAACCCTGCACTGAGGCTTCCTCCTTCCCTTCCAAAAGACTTCAACAATCTCCCCTCTTTATTTATTTATTTATTTATTTATATATATTTTTTTTTTCCTTTTCTCCTTACTTTTTCTCCTTTCCTTACATCATCCTCGTGGCTCACATCCTCTCCCTCCTGATTCATTCTGTAACCACGAATCTCTCTTGGAGCACAGCACATCTGGGGATGGAGGCAGAAGGAGCTAATTGCTCTAACATATGGCAGGATTATTTTGGAATTATCATTGCAACTTCCTTCTATTTCTCCCGCTTCCCTTTTGGCACTGCAGATGACAGGGACTGGCTGAGGGAAATGTTTCCTTCCAGCTCTCTCCTGAGGATTAAAAGGAGGCTTTTTCCAGTGGGCAAAATGGAGAGGCCACAGCCAAGGAAATGCACGAAATATCAAGTGATGCCATCATTTTTGGTGTTGATATCCTACAGTTCCCTGCCCTGTACTCCCTGGAGATGAGGAAAAGAGGTGTTCCAGTGCCACCAGCACCGCTTGGAGCCACCACCACAGAGCCAAGTCCATCAGGACCAAGTCCAAGGAAATATTATTTAATAAAGGAGGCAATGCTGAGAAGGAAAATCCCCTAACCCTGAATCCCTGGAGTATTTGGGTGTTGGATTCTGTCCTGTAAGAACAGGAACAAGGTGTTCTGTATGGACTCCTCCATGCCAAATCCCATGAAAAATTGTCTGGATCAACCCCGGGGACGACTCGGATTTGGTGTCGCAGCAAATAAACTTTGCTACTTAAGGAATCCTCACTGCTGCCATCCAACAATTGTTCTCCTGGTGGGATCTGAGATATTCCTTAACACAGCTCAACCCCCAAACCTGGGTGTGAGTCTCATGTCCAGTGACCCCAGAGATCATTTGGCAATCCGAGTTCACATCCAGCAGCCCAGGAGAAGAAAGGAAAAGGGATAAATTCAGCATTTCCACCCCGGGCTTGCAGGGAATGGTCTGTGCTCCAAGAAATGGTAGTGTTGGAGTTATTTAAGTGGGTGTAGAGTTATTTACACCCACTGGGGTGGCACAAGGGTGTCTGGCACATGGACAGGCATGAAATGCTGCTCTCAGCAGCATTAATGCTCTTCAAGATTAGTAGTTCAAGATGAATTAGCTCTTTTATCTTATTTTCATCTTATAAATTGCCAGGAATCTTGTTTGGAGATTATCGTAACACAAATATGCGAAAGAAGCACTAAATGCACCTCATTTCTTCCTCTTCTGTTTCCTCATTGCTGTCTTTGTCATTTATCACCGACATTTGCCATAAAACCAGGTAACTCCCCCCCAGGGCCCCATTTCTCCTCCCATCATGTCCATCCCACTGCAGGGATGAGGATTTTGTTGGATTTACGAGGCTGGAATCATTTTGGGAAGAGCCCAGAGTGGTGTTATTGATCCAAGCTCCAGGTGAGGAAGGAAAGAGTCTGTGAATGAGCACTTGAGCACTTTCTCCTCGTCCCCCACTCTCCCAGGGAAGGAAAGGACATGGAATCCATGTCTACATCCCCTTTTTTCCCCAAAAAACAGGGACTATGTGCCACAAGACAGAAAGCTCAGTGAATAATTCAGACAGAAATTCACATTAAAGGAGTTGTCTGAGTTCCTGCTCATGAATTACGCATGAGCAGATGCCAATTCCTTAAATGTGCTCACCACCAGAGAGGATCGATTAGATAACTCCTGCAAATTCTTTGGCCTTCCCCTTTTTGGAACTCAGGTCCTTGTTAGTATCTAACATTAAAAATCCAATTATTTTGACTTTGTGCAGAAATCATGATTTCTGTTTGGAAGTTTTCAATCTCCAGGAAGAATACTTAATAAGTATGGATCCAAATTTTCAATTAAAGGGTTGGATGAATGATTTCCTGTCTTACTTCCATCCCTGAGATGTTACAATGCCCTTCCTGAACCCCTTTGCTGATACACCCCATGCTGCTGTCCCACAGGAGGGTCTGCTTTAAATCACACTCAACCTGGAGCTATGACTGGAAGGGACATTCCATTCCATTCCATTCCATTCCATTCCATTCCATTCCATTCCACTCCATTCCATTCCATCCACTCCATTCCATTCCATTCCATCCCATTCCATTCCATTCCATTCCATCCCATTCCATTCCATTCCATTCCATTCCATCCCACTCCATCCCACTCCATCCCATTCCATTCCATTCCATTCCATTCCATTCCATTCCATTCCATTCCATTCCATTCCATCCCATTCCATTCCATCCCATCCCATCCCATTCCATTCCATTCCACTCCATTCCATTCCATTCCATCCCACTCCATCCCACTCCATCCCATTCCATTCCATTCCATTCCATTCCATTCCATTCCATTCCAT
>VZTN01022936.1:124146-142793 GCA_013400515.1 Erpornis zantholeuca
ATCCCATCCCATCCCATCCCCTTCCTGCAAACCACACACCAAGGCAGCTCAAAAACCAAAGCTATTCTAAATTTCAATTCTATTGAAAATAAATAAATTAAAGACACCATTCTGAAGGCCCCACAATCTATTTAAAAAAACTCCCACAGAATGTCCATAAACTCGGTGGAAACTCTTCCCATCTTTCAGTGTTCCAGGGTTTTTCCAAGAGGGAGGAGATCCTGCCAGCCTCTGTTAAGAAACTGTAAATAAAATCACTGTGTTTCTTTATTTCAAAGTTCAATTTTTGAGATAGAGCAAGATTTGCTTCCTTAGGCTGTGCCTGAAGCAGCTCCAGCTGGTTTATGGCAAGGTGGTTAATTAGGGGCTCTAACGATGTGACTTTGGGCCTGTTTGAGATCACAGAACTTGACCCACCAGGACTTTTTGGCCTCACCGGATAATTAATTTGCCACATGGCTTAAAAAAACGACAAGCAGAGCTGTCCTTCTCCCTGCAGGTCGTGGTCTAGGGAGTCTCTGTGAAGTTCTTTCAGCATGGGCAGCGAAAGGTTGACAGAAGAGCAAATTTGAGTGCAAAACGATTCCAAAATTAAATCTCAGATCGTCCACGGCGTTCCCTGCAGGCAGCATCGCCTTCCTTGCAAAGCCTCATAAATAGGAATGCAGCAAAGAAAGAAAGAGGCTGATAAATTAGCCAGAGATCCACGAGGAGAGAGGCAGCCAGAGCCTGAGCCCTCCAAGACATGTCTTTATTTACCCAAACATAAATCAAACCCAACAGGAACTCGTGCAAGTAAATCGGATCCCTTTTGTATGTTTTCCCTGACACATAAATCTGGCTGGGGCGGAATGGCATGAAAAATAGAGGAACCAAACTCCCACAGGGACTCATCTTTCATGGATTCTGGACTGATCTCTTACCCTGCTGGGCTGGGCTCTGGTGCTCCAGGGAATCCCGGGATCGCCGGGGGCTGTGGGATGTGTGTGTGAGAGGTTTCTGTGCTGGGCTGGGTGTGGACTTCTGTGTGCTACTGTGCATCCAACCTTTAGGGATGTTATTTCCTAGTCATGCTTTGCCTCTTCCAAGGCTCTGCAGGAAAAGCCAGCAGCTGTTCAGGTGTTAAACAGAGAAACACAACGCAGGGCTTCCAACAAGAGCAAAGCCGAGGGGTGAATTAATCACCAAACGAGGCCAAGGAGCCTGGTGGGTCAAGTTCCATGACCTCAACAAGAAAATAAACCACTTGCAGGTGGGCCTGTGCCTGAATCTCCTTGTGCTGCAGCCTACAAGGACCCTGCCCTCCTCAGAGAGGTGGGGAAGCATCCCTTGGGATGGGACAGGAGTGGCTTGGGTTGCCAGTTCCATCATTTCCCACCATTCCAGCTGATGGAATTCTCCCAGGGAGCTGTGAAATGCTGAGGTGGATCAGTGCCAGGGTGGTGGCTTCTGGCCCAGCCTCTCACCCTCACTCCCCATAGCTGGGATGGAGCACAGGAGATGTGGTTTTTTCTTGTTCAGACTCAGTTTATTGGTTCTTAATTTTGTTACAGCCTTAGGAGCTGTGAGTTCTGCTAATGAGGTAAAACAAGGCTAACAATGGTGATTCTCTGGCTTTGCAGAGCTTTTTCAAGGACCTTTGGTCCAATAATGATTTGCCACCTAAATTATTCTGATTTCTAACCCAATATCCTAACCTCTAAGTTCAGCAGTGCAGATTTTCTTATCTAATTATAAGACACCACCTAAACCCATGAAGAAGCAGGAAGAAGAAAGTGAAAAAGGAAGTATCCAGCCACCACCCTAAAACCTCCATCTTGGTACATATTTATTACTATATTCCAAAACCTTAAATCCCAAATTTTTCCCCCTGTGACAGCACACCTTCTATTCAAACCACACACAAGTGATTTTAATGTTATCACTCAATTTTGGAAGCCTGCCCCAAGGCCTCAGATCAAATGTGGTGTTTTCTTGTGGATCAATGCTTTCCAGCACAGAGAATTTAAAATTCTCATCTCCCAGGGTTCCAACAGCTCAGTTCATTGGGAACAGGGCAGGAGTCTCCCCTGTGCTGCATCTCCATGAAATATTAACCACGGAGGGCTGTCACAGCCAGATCCATGAGGCATTTCCAGGAGGGAAAATTCCCTCGTTCTCAGCCCTGTTTTGCTGCCCAAGCTGCTGAGACTGCAAATTTCCCCATCCTAGAACTCGAAGAGACCTTAGGTGAATCCAGCCCCACTCCCAGGAATGTTATCTTTGCAATTTTGGCAAAAGCAGGGTATTTTCATAGAGATTCCTCCTGCTCGTGCTAAAAAGGAGAAAGATGGAACAGGAGGGAAGGTTTTGCTCCCCTGGCTGACAAAGTCTGCTTTGAATAAAAAAAAAAAAGAAAAAAAAATATGGATAGTGCAAAATATTATTAATGATCAAATCCACAGTTTTCACTAAGGCAGGATGTTACTCGAGGTCGTATCCCCTGAAATCCTCCTTTGACTGATGGAGTGGTTTCTCCCAGTTTAAATGCAGTCACAATATTATCCCTAATGGCAACTGGCAACATGGATGTTTTTGCAGTTGGTGTTGGGAAAGCATTCCCAAGAGTGGCAGATCACTTTCCACCATGGAAAAACAAATTGCAGCAGGCCCAGCTCCGCTCACCTTCTCCAAACAGCACATTCAGGAGGAAATCCTGATGATGTTAAAGCTGCTTGTGCTGAAAGCCTGGCTACCTTAATTGGTCCTGTCCCCTTGATCGATGGCCTTTTCTAGGCCAGGGTTTTCCTGTGCTGAGCACCCATTAATTCTCTCTCCAGCGAGGCCTTCCTGGTGCTGGATCGAACCTATTAAAGCTCTCTGGGAGGGGTGGAAAATCGAGGAGCAGATCCATGGAGAGTCACAAAACAAGGGGGATCCCTGGGGTGCTTTAAGGAGTACCCCGTGGAAGCAACTTTCTGTTCATGAAAGGTTTTTCAGATATCTCTGTGTCTGGGAGAAAAACTTTTCCCACACAGCAGCGAGAACAGCAAAGAAAAAACAAATTAATAAAAGGCTTGTTATGAGTACTTTCTTTGTATTTTCTCTAGATGTTCCTTTGGCCAATAGAAAGTGTATCTTGCATTTTGTTGAACACTCAGTTCCAGGCTCACAGACTCACTACGTGGATCTCGAGAGAAAGAGATCTCTCTTTGTCTTTTACATTTTGCTTTTGCCTTTACATGTATAAAAATTCTATGCCTTCTGATGATTTTAAGGAATCTTTTTCGTTTCTCCAGCCTTCCTAAGGGTCACATTATCGTAATGGTACCCCAGCAGCCTGGAAGGGGTTGGGAGTGGAGAGTGGATTTCATACCAGGAGCAGTGGTTGGCAGAGTTACCCGGAATGATCACTCACATTAAATGTGTTGATGCTGAGTGCCCCATAAAGACCCTGATCTGCAGCAGGAGGAGCTCAGCAGTGGCTCCTGCAGAGCAGGGAAGAGTGGAAGGGAGCTGGGAGCTGCCTTGGGTAAGGAAAGAAAAGCTGAGGAGGCGAGGGAGGGAAGGAGGAAATAAAAACCTTGGTGTGGTGTTACTGCTGCCACCACTGGAGCTCTTGGAGCTCCTCTCAGCTGCACAGGGCTGGCAACAGCGCCCAGGGGCAGTTTTGGATGGCTTAGCAAAGGTCACCTGGCAGAACAAAGCTTGCTTTGTTTCTGGGTTTGAGGGGTGCCCACGTGTCGGTGCCGTGCAGCACCCAGGGGTTTATGGCTCCAACACCAGCCCGGCAGCTTCAGCAGACACAGGTTTTCAAACTGCACCACATTGCTCCTCAAGATGAGTCTGCCACAGCTTTATTAGGTTGTTATCTAATTCCTCTGGAGAAAAAAAGCCCTTAGAGACAACAAAATCCCTCTCCAAACCCAGATCATGTGGAGAAAAAGATGTTCTGGAGCGATGGGCACTGCCTGGCCTGGGCCTCTTCCCTCTCCTGTCCATGGCTCCTGGAATATATTTCCCATCCCCAACCCTTTCAGGAGGCAAAGTGGGGATCAAGAACTGATGTTTCTCTCCCCCCTGCTGCAGTTCTGAGCCTGGGCTCAGTCCTGGGCCAACAATTTGACAACAAAACCTTGGAAAATCGTTCCATCCAGAAGGCCTCTGGTGGAGCAGAACCCTGACACTCGTTCTCAGCTGTTCCTGTGCTTTGGGTCTCTGGGACAAAGATGCAGCTCTAAGTTTCAGGATGGGCATCTGTAAAAGTCAGAATTCCATCAATTGAACCTTTGTCAGTAGTTTTAAGGGTATCTAAGGCAGTTTATTTGTGAGTCTGCTCCCAGTGTGAGCTGTGAGTCTGCCACACAGCCATGGCTGGGCTGATTTAACAAGATAAAAACTCTTATCAGGTTAAGATGACACTTCCACATAGCCCAAGGGTTGGGGCTGAACCCAATCCTGTGCTGATTAAACACCCTCTGCTCCTGAGATTTGCCCAGCTCTTAAAAATCCATCTTTTCCCCCTAAAAGTTGCTGGGGGAGGCACTAATATCCCTGGATTCAGACATTTCCAGTTCTGCCCTCAATCATCCTGGGCTCCTGTTATCAGGAGGGGAGGGAAATCCCTCTGGAGAGAGATTCATCCCATGGCAAAATCAGTGTCTGAGGAGGGGCAGTGGATGGATCTTGGGATGGAATCTTGGGATGGGATTATTTCTCTGTGTGTCCAACCCAATTATTGCACTGGAACTCAGCTTCTCCACGTGCCAGGATCCATCTCCAGGTGTCTGCTGCCCTCCCACCCACCCTCCTGGTGCTGCTCTCCAGGAAAAGTGGGCATCTGTCAGGAGATAAATATGGAAAATAATCCAAATTCACCCATGGCTGCGAAGGACTTTTCATATTTCACTGTCTGCTTATCTCTGTGAGCTCAGATAAATTAGGTCAACCAGGGAATGTGGCCCATGTGCTAAAACCATCAGGGGATGATGTCATGGCCAAAATGAGTCCTCTTTGAGGAGTTTAAAAGGTAATTGAAAGGTTATTTTTTTTAGAAGTTCACTGCATTTTTTTTTTCTGATGGGAAGTAAATGAGATTCAGGTCATAGCCAGGCAAGCTCGGGGTGAAGTCATAGGGCGAGGAGAGGGAAGATGGAGTTGAAGATTAATTTGATTAGGATTTCTTAAGATAATATTTGATTTTATGAGGGGTTTAAAAGCAGCAAGGTCCATTTGCTAAATCTGAGCTCTTCATCAATTTTTTTCCTCGGGCTGCACAGAAAGGTGCAGAGCTTTGCTTGCAGTGAGGTGGTCACAAGTGGAGAAAAAATTAACACCAGTTACAATAAGAATCTGGAAACTGTTAACAGAAAAAAAAAATGGGTTTGATTAAAGGCAGAGTTGAAGATTTTCTGATTTTCCCGTGAATTCCTGAATTTTTGTAACACAGAAACTGCAAACTTTTATCTTGGGTGAACACTGCGAGTTTCAATTCTATTGCCACAAATAAATTGAAAAACCCAGAGGAAGAAACCAATTCCTTGTCAATCTTCTGGTTTCCAAAAAAAGTTACCAAAGGCAGTTTTATTTGTTCCTCACAAATAAAACTTAAAGCTTTGTAATTGACTGAAACAGGAAATAATGTGGATTCAAAGGATAAAATCCCACAATGAGCAGGCAGGAATTCCTTCAGGAATAACACCCAAGGAAGCAGGAGAAGATCCAGCACCCAGCCCCTGACTGAGAGTGTAGGACAGTGGAAATCTCCTCGTGGAAAAGGGAATTCTGAAACAGAGAAACTCACCTGGGTTATTAGAGAGAAATTGTTTGGGTTATTAGAGAGTAATTGTTTGGGTTATTAGAGAGAAATTGTTCTGATTTTGAGGACACAGAATTCTGTCCTAGCTCTGGACAATCCATCAGCGTCACCTAAATTTGAGGATGAGTTAAAAAGGAAGGGAGCAAAGCTCCTCTACTTTTCTGTTTGCAGTTTCTCAGTGCATCCCCAAGGGTGGCAGGGCCATGAAATATCCATCCCGGAGGCCCAGCAGCGCAGGAATGTGTTTGTGCAGGAATTTGGAGAGTCACAACACCTCCCCCGGGGTCTGGCAGGGAGTCCTGGGTGCCAGGAGTGGGGATTTTCTGCTTTAAAGCTGTGACAAGGATTACCAGCTGGGGAGGGACCTGCAGGGACAAGAACTGATCCTGGCTCCAAGGACAATTTGTGCCTCTTGCCACCGTCAAGGTCTTTCTTGAGGCGACAAAAGCAAACAAGGATTTTCCAAGGGGATAGTGGAGCTCCCTAAAGGAGATTGGTTTCTTCCCCATGGAGAATTCTGAACCAAGGTGATGCACACTCCAGGAAGGCTGAGGGGGATTTAAACCCAGGGGATTTTGTGCTCTTGTTACCCCTCATTTGTGAGCCCCCCACCCTGCTGGATGTGCTGATGGGGCTGTGCCCCCCAACCTGTGCTGTGACCCCAAACTGTGCTGTGACCCCAAACTGTGCTGTGCCCCCAACCTGGGCTGTGACCCCAAACTGTGCTGTGCTCCCCAGCCTGGGCTGTGCCCCCAAACTGTGCTGTGCCCCCCAACCTGTGCTGTGACCCCAACCTGTGCTGTGACCCCAAACTCTGCTCTGACCCCAAACTCTGCTCTGACCCCAACCTGGGTTGTGACCCCAAACTTGGCTGTGACCCCAAACTGTGCTGTGCTCCCCAGCCTGGGCTGTGACCCCAACCTGTGCTGTGCCCCCAAACCTTGGCTGTGACCCCAAACTCTGCTGTGCTCCCTAGCCTGGGCTGTGACCCCAAACTGGGCTGTGACCCCCAGCTTTGGCTGTGACCCCAACCTTGGCTGTGCCCCCAAACTGTGCTGTGACCCCAATGTGAGCTGTGACCCCAACCTGTGCTGTGACCCTAAGCTGTGCTGTGCCCCCCAGCCTGGTCTGTGCCCCCAAACTGTGCTGTGACCTCACCCTGGTCTGTGCCCCCCAGCCCGGGCTGCACCCCATTCCCTTCCAGCAGGAATATTCCTGCTCCCTGAGGCAGCTCCTGCTCTCTCCTGCTCTCCCTGGCCCCTGGCCCCCAGCCCAGCCCAGACGTCATTCCGGACTCACACAGACTTTATTTTCCTTCTGCTCTTCCAGGAGCTCTCCTTGCCCTGCCACCTTATCAAAGGCTCAGTATTTAACCAGCTTAGGCTTGCTCCAGCTTGTTTGGGAAGGCCTGGCCCCAGCCCATCCCCGCAGGCATCCCAGCAGCTCTGGGAGCTGCAAACCCCAGGCTGGGGCTGGGATCTCCTCCAGCAGGGCTGGGTCTGGGGAGCTGATGTGTCCAGAGCCTGTGGACAACCTCTGGAATACCAGGATGCATCCCCAGCCTCTCCGTGCCACGGCCCCACCACCCTCACAGGAAGGATTTATTCCCAATATCCCATCCCAGCCTATTCTCTGTCAGTTTGGAACTGTTCCCCTTCTCCTGGCACTCAGGTCCCTATCAAATTCCTCTTCCCATCTTTCTTTCAGGCCCTGGAAGGCCACACTTGTCCAAACTCTTCTCTTCTCCACGCTGAACTTTTGCTGTTTGGGTCTCCTTAGATGAGTTTGAATTCCTCATCCTGTGCTGTTTGCACATTCTCATCACTGTGAATAATAATTCAATTATTAAGGAAAGGTTTCTTATTTGAAGGGGGATGAGGATATAACCTTTGAAAAGAAAAATCTCAAAGCTCCATCTCCCAAACCAGGAACTGCACTCCTAAAGAGCCAATTTGTGTTCATTCTCCCTCACCCAGAGCCTTGAGGAGCACCCGAATGAGGAGGGAACAGCACTTTTTTCTCTGCAGCAGGTAAGAAAAATCCCCTAAAAATTAATTTCTAGCATATTTTTCTTCAATCCATGATGGTCCAAGTAGGCTTGGTTCTGATTTCACTTAGGGTTGGGAAGGGAGTTCAGGAAAACAGCAACATCTCTCCAGATTAAACATGGGTGGAAGTCTGTGCAATGAACTGAGTTGGCCCTGGGATGATTTTGCTCATCCTCTCTTCTGTGAAAATATTTGCAGTGTGACTTTGGGGCCAAGGGAGCTCTGCCCGTGTTTGTCGAGGACCGTGAGGAATGTTTGGAGGAGAATTTTGGAGAACATCTCTGAGTGATGTGGAGCAGTGGCTGCCTGTGGCATTTCAGCCCTGCCATGATTAAATACCAGCAGCAATTAGCAAACAACAACCACAAAGTGAGCTCAGATTAAAAATGCCTTTAGAGACAGAGAGGCTGCCACGAGGATTTAGAACATTGGGAAAGTGCAAATCATCCTTTGGGGGCTTTTATCTCTTTTCCTCCACCTCCAAAGCCCTGGAAAGCTCTGTGGCCTTTCAGGATTTCTCCATTGGGAGCCTGTGGTGGAAAATCATCAGCTCTAAACTTCTGCTTGAGCAACCTGAATCAGTGTCTTAGAGTTATTTTATAATGCATTTCATATCGCTTGCATTATATTCAAAAAATAAATCTTACATTATTTTGTACTTTTGAACTAAATTTAAGAGGGGAGAAAAAAAAACCTAACAAAAAAAAACTTTTTAGAAACAGTTTTATACTTTAAACTTTTCTCTAAATTTGTTGGGNCACCAGGGAAGGCAGATCCTGTCCCCACGGAGGATTTGTGTCCCAGGAAGGGAGGGCCAGGCAGGATCTGCTCCGTTCCTGCTCCCAGCCAGGCCTGGGACGAGGGACAGCTCCAGACTGAGCTCAGGGCTGAGTTAAGCTGAGCCTGGACTCTTCATCCCAGCACTGTGGGGGATAAAGACACATCCCAGCATGTCCGTGGTGTGGAAAGGAGGTGAAACTGTGCTCCTTTCCTTTTGGGCCTGCATTCCAAGTTACCTAATTCCCATCCAGGCTGAAACATGCATTCCTGTTGTCTGCAAGCTAAAATCCCATTTCTGAAGCTGTTTTGTGCCATGACCATTGAAACCCAAGCCTGGTTTTTCCTCTGCTGAGGCTGCTTAAGAGGCAGTGAAGGCAGATTTGGGATGCAGGGTAACACATTCCAGCTCTGCTCGCAAGAAGCATCTCGGATTTACTCCTGGATCCCGAGAGCACCTCTCTGATACAGGATCCTGCATTCCCACCGAGTCCTGCAGCCCCTGCTGGGCAGCACCAGTGTGTGGTCAGGAGTGTTTTGCATTGTTGGCCAGCAGATTTCAGCGGTGATTCTCAACCTCCGTGAGGCACAGGGGTTGGTTTGTGGAAGAGGAGCCACAGACTGAGCAAGGGACAGTCAATAGCAACTCCTGTCAGCACAGTTAACTGCTGGGAGACAGCAAATGTTAGTTCAGACTGCAGATGTTAATCACAAAATGTAAGAAGTTGAATTCACCCTAATCTTGTCAAGATAGAGAGGACAAAGATCCTCTCAGAGACCATCAAATCATCCCTCAAAGGACTGTGCATGCCCCAGGGAGAAAGGTGAAAAGTGCACTGTGAGGAAGACTAACTTATCTTCATCAGAAAGAGCCTGAGGAAGAGGAGAGGCCTTCCTCAGTGCGACCACCAGGACACACAGGGCATTGCTGACCTGTATGCTAATGACATTAATGACTTCTGAGAAATTATTTGTATAACCACACCTGTCCCGAGGAATGTGATGAATATTCATAATTTAACCCATAAATACTGTGTTGTAGGGAGCACCGGTGTGTGTCTGGAGGAGCAATCCCCACACACCCAGCACCGAATAAAGCAAATCCTCACTGCTCTGACTCTGTCTCTGAATTGTTTCCTGGCCTGGTTTGGGGGCGATTCAAGACTCTTTATGTTCTGGGGAAATAGCAAAGCTCAGCCAACAATCAAACCCCAAAACCTCCATCTAAATCTGCTTCCCCTCCACGGCCTCGATGTGCTGCTCCTTGCCCGTGGACAGCCCCAGATAAAAAGGACATATCTCTGAGAGAAAGGAACGCCTTCAAACATGAAATATTCCCTTCATTTATGGCCCCCGCGATTTTTGGGGCTGCTTGCTGTGCCAGAAACCTTGGGCTGGAGCCTCTTCCATCAGCCCAGCCAGGCCTCCTCTCCTGGGGCCAGGCTGGGAGCTCCCACCACCCATTCCAGCACCTGTCCCATTGTCTCTTTTCCATGGGACCACCCTGGAATCCCAAAGATTGCCATATTTCCACGTTATTTGGTGTTTGGGGTTGTGCTGGGTTTGTTTTTTTTTTCTTTACTGACACAAATAAACTGTGACAGGCTCACATGGGGAGTGATTGAGTCAAATCAAAGCTTGTTTTCATGTTCCACTGTAATCTGGCTGGACTCGTTTACACTAATTAGAACTAATTATGCGCCCGCTAAACTGCGAGGTTTGATTGTGGGAGGTGCGGGGACTGAATCACTTCATGCTATTCACTTGGAGAGTGCCTCAAATCTACTTTATCTTCGAGGCAAAACGAAAATGATAAAATCTCCACGAGCTCGGACCTCGCGGGTGGGGAAAACCAACTCAGCTTCACTCAAATCCCCCGAACTTTGGTGGAGTGCTTTGATTTTCGGTGTTTCTGGCCTGGAAATCCATTTGGAGCGGGACACAATAAGGAAGATGACAATAAAATGCTGATAATCAGCAGGGAGGGACGCCAGGGTTGTGTTTGTGAGCGCCGAGCAGAGCCCGGGGAGAGGCTCCGTGGGGAAATCGCTAATGGGAGACTTTTGTTCTGTCTCCCGGAGGATTCCCCGCGGATGAAAGGAGGGCAACGTGCGAACAGCCTCGTGTGCTGGGAGCGGCACCGGGCTCCAGCTGCTCCCGGCACGGCCAGCGCTTCTGCCTGGAGTTTCCATGGATTCTGGAGCTCTCCTGGCACGCAGAAACCCAGGAGTGCCCCAAAAACCACCCAGGAGTGCCCCAAAAACCTCCCAGGAGTGCCTCAAAAACTGCCCAGGAGTGCCCCAAAAACTGCCCAGGAGTGCCCCAAAAACTGCTCAGGAGTGCCCCAAAAACCACCCAGGAGTGCCCCAAAAACTGCTCATAAGTGCCTCAAAAACTGCCCAGGAGTGCCCCAAAAACCACCCAGGAGTGCCCCAAAAACCACCCAGGAGTGCCCCAAAAACTGCTCAGGCACAAGTCGCTAGAGGGATGGGAGATACCCTGGAGACAAAGATCCCTGGGATGCTCTGCAAAAAATGGTTCCTGTGGCCTCAAACATTGGGATAAGCACTGATTCCATGGCCCAAATTCTACCTAAATTTAAATTTCCATTGTAATCCCCAGCTGCTCCCAGCACAGAATTTTCTGCTGGACTTTCCATGGATTGTGGAGCTCTCCCAACATGCAGAAACCCAGGAGTGCCCCAAAAACCACCCAGGAGTGCCCCAAAAACCACCCAGGAGTGCCCCAAAAACTGCTCAGGAGTGCCCCAAAAACCACCCAGGAGTGCCCCAAAAACTGCCCAGGAGTGCCCCAAAAACTGCTCAGGAGTGCCCCAAAAACCACCCAGGAGTGCCCCAAAAACTGCCCAGGAGTGCCCCAAAAACTGCTCAGGCACAAGTCGCTAGAGGGATGGGAGATACCCTGGAGACAAAGATCCCTGGGATGCTCTGCAAAAAATGGTTCCTGTGGCCTCAGACACTGGGATAAGCACTGATTCCATGGCCCAAATTCTACCTAAATTTAAATTTCCATTGTAATCCCCAGCTGCTCCCAGCACAGAATTTTCTGCTGGACTTTCCATGGATTGTGGAGCTCTCCCAACATGCAGAAACCCAGGAGTGCCCCAAAAACCACCCAGGAGTGCCCCAAAAACCACCCAGGAGTGCCCCAAAAACTGCTCAGGAGTGCCCCAAAAACCACCCAGGCACAAGTCACTAGAGGGATGGGAAGTATATTCCAGAAGCCCTGGAGACAAAGAGGAAAGGTAAAAGCTGTGACTGTGGCGTGTGCCATCAGCTCTGGGGGCACTGACTCTGTGCCAGGGCCTCGCTGGCACAGCCATTCCTGAGGGAAGGTTCCCCAGGCACTCCCCAGTGCCTGTTGGCATTCCCTGCCTCTGGCACAGCCCCAGGGCTGTGGGGATGGTCGAGCCCAGCCCAGGGCACACAGGTTCTGCTCTCACCTCTGCTCCTGAGCATGAGGAACATTTTCCCCCATGGCTGTGGCTCCTGCCGTGGTTGGAGCTCTCAGGGTGCAGCTCCCAGCTCTCCCTGAGCTCCCAGCTCTGCACTTTGGGCTCTCCACCTTTCCCAGCCTCTCTGTGGGATGATGTCAGAGTGAGATTTCAGTGCAACCCCAATTGTTTGGCTCGCACTCGGTGCAACATGTGGTCCCTTTTTGCTGTCTGACTATTTTTATTAGCTCAGCCACATCTTCTCCTGTCAGCCGAGAGGATCTGTGGTTCCTGGGGAGAGCTCCCATTCCACACTGCAATATTTTATTCTGGTTTTAAGTTCGAAATTGAGTTTTATATTCCCCCTTCCAACTGATATTAAAAAAGGGTTTGTGTTTTGGTGCAAACCTGGATGGAACCACCCAGGTCTTGTCAGCAGCAGCCTGTTGGAAGCAGGAGTGGAGATCACATTGCTTTGTCCAAGTGGTTCATTGCCTTCCCTCACTAATCCATGAATTCGCTGCATCCAAGACAAGAAGGCTCCCAGAGGATTTTCCATCTTTTCAAGTGCAAAAAAGCTGCTTCCCTGAGGGAAATCCCACAGCACCCTCTGGTCCTGCAGCCCCAGTGATGCCTTAGGTTTGAACTTTTATATTTTTCCAATCCTGTACTGCTGGTGTGACTCTGAAGTTTCCTGTAGCTCATTAAGTGCTGTTCTCTGTGCTAAGATAGACAGAACAAAACCTCTAACTTGCTCTCCAAGGACACTCAGAACAACAACTGCAAACCACAATCTTGGGGACAGGGGGGCAAGCTTGGGCAAATTCCATCCTTGCCTGGCTCCTGCTTGGGGAATTGATGCTGAGATCCAAGTGGGAAGAACTCGGGAGCTGTCCTTGTCCATGTTGGGATGCACTGAGGCAGGAGCCTCTGGAGCCCCAAATGTGCACCTAAAGACCTTTCAAATAAATCTCACCTTTTTTCCTTTATTCCTGTCCAGTCTCTGTTCCTAGGGAGCCATTTAAGGCATCACCATTCCCCTCACCCCTTAACATGGGCTGACACAAACCTTGGAGGATGTGAACCTGGGGGTTGCAGGATTGCCTGAATGTGAAGATTTTCCTGCCAAAACCCCTCAGGAATTCAGCCAGGGAAGGAAAAATCCAATCCAGTGAGATTTGTGGGGGCAAACAGAGACTTGTGGGGCAAAGAATCTTCAGATTCTTTCATTTCTTCCCTTTGAGTAGGAGACTGTCACTTCCTCTGTGACACTTGTGGGGGCAAACAGAGCCAGCAAAGCCCTCTTGGCTGTGGGGTATGGGAGCTCCCCCTTGTCTGGTGCAGTTTTGGGGAATTGTGTGTTCCCTGTGGCCAGAGCTTCCATCTGAGCTGGGAATTGTGCGTGGAAGATGAGCCCTGATGTGATCCAGGGCTGCTCACAGAGCCTGACACGCTGCTCATGGCTGGGAATGTCTGTGTGGAGAGGGAAGCTGGCAGCCAGACTCCAGCAGATCCTGGGATGAAAGGGAGGTGAGCTCAAACCCCACGTGCAGGCTGCTCTCAGCCTCTTCCTGGGGATCACCACCACCTCAATCCCTGCCAACAGCTCCCAGCTCCCTCCCTTTTGGGCTGAAAACACCTTTTATATCTCAATTTTCCATCGAATCAACCACAAACCCAGCTCAAACCTGTCCCCACATTGAGGCTGAAGCTCGTGGCTTCCATCTGCATCCCTTCCCAAAGGAGTGAGCCCAGGGCAGCCCAGGCTCCTCTGTGAAGGGAATTGTGCAGCTCCCCAAGGCCTGGCAGTGTGAACTGGGGCTGGTCAAGGACTGCTCAGACTTCCAGGAGTCCACTCAGACAATTCCCTGGTTCACCTTGGTGTCTGCAGCCTCCCCATCCAATTCCTTTGGGAAAAGGAAGAGCTTGGATAATTAAATGCTCTCAGGGCATGAAAAGGAATCTGGGCCAGGCCTCAGGATCAGATGGGAGAAATCAGATTATTTTAATGTACGAAGCTTCACCTTCCTGAGGTGCATCCTTGGCTCTGTCAGGATTTTTTTGCACCCTGTGATGTTTTTTGGGGTCCACACTTGAGGCTGGAGCCCACGGTGCAGGTTCCCAGTGAAACCATTATAAAGTTATTACTGGGGCTACTTCTTCCAGAACAGAAACTGCAAGGGAAGCAGCCCCAGTGCAGCTCTGGCCCTGGAATCAGGCAGCAGAGCTCTCAGTCACGCTGGGTGTCTAACCTGGGGCTGGTGCAGAGCTCACAGGTCCCTGGGTGCTGGGGTTCTGGGGACCCTGCTGGCTCCTGGCCCAGCTGTGTTCCTCATTTCAATGTCCCATGTCCCAAAAAGATGAAACAAGACTTCTTTCTGCTGCTTCTAGGATTGTTTATTTTTTCTGATCTAAGTTTCAGAAGCACAGACTCTGCTGCTGCTTCCAGGAGTGCAATGGCTGCTGCTGCTCGGAGCAGGTGACTTTTATACCTTTTATCAACCAGGTAACAACTTCTGCATGTTCTGTTTTGTCTTTAAAACCAGGGAGTATCAACTTTATTAACATAAAGTCTCTTCCACACTGAGCTCTTTCTACCAATTAATAAATCACAGGAACTTAGGACAGAGANCACACCAAACTAAAATATTTTAATTTCTCTGATGCTTTCAAGTTCTCCCAAAACTGAAGGGAACTTCTCCCACAAGCTTAGGTCACAGGCTGAGCTATTTTGAGGAGCTCTGGGGATAAAAGGGATCCCCAGAGGGGCAGGAGAAGCTCTCAGGTTTCCCTGGACTCCAACACCAGGGTGACTCTGCAGGTTCCTGGGGAGGAGCCTGCGGGATTCCAACTGCATGGGATAAATCCTGAATGTCCTTGCAGGAAAAGATGTCCCCTGCTGATGGAAGAGGCAGAGTTTGCCCATAATTCTGGGGTCAATCAGCAATCTGAGAACAATCTCAGCTCCTAACGAGGCACTTCAGATCTTTGTTTCTTGGAGGGCTCGGCCTGACTCATGCCAAGCACCGAAATCCAAGTTTTAATCAGCAGTTTCTCTCACAGGCCTCGTATCAGGCTGGGAATCTCATCAGAACAGGGCTCCTTGTGAGATTTCCAACTCCTGATGGCAGAAAATCCCACAAGAAAGGAGCTGCTTTATCCCAGCCAAACCCAGAGCTTCCAAAGCCACGCAAAACCAAGCAGTGAAACACCCCCAGTGTTTTGGGACACGGGGGAGGATTTTAGGGCTCCTCTTAATGTGCCCAGATCCCTTTGAGGTCTCTCTGTTCCAGCCACGACAGCCTGACAAGAAATTGCCATTTCTCAGCAGCTCAGGCTGATTTCTTGTCTGAAGAATGAAACTTTTTTTAAAATTTTTTTGTGCTGAACAGATCAGGTCCTGCCAAAATCGTTGCTGGGAGAGGGCTCCACACAACTCCCCAGTCCTCAGCGATGGAAGAAAGAAACCCCAAATGCAGGCAGAGCTCGGCTCCCTCTGTTATTAGTGGTTTAAAGGGGAGCAGCTGCAATATTGGAGTCTGATGTGGTCCCACTTGCTGCTGAAGAGGGTTAATTTTTGTTTTATTTTATTTTATTTTTTAAACAGCGAAGCGTGAAAAATCAACTTGAAGCTTTCTCTCCTTGCCGAGAAATCCCAAAGATCTTTAGTGCCCTCTAGAGCCGCTCTGGCTCCGTTCTCGCCCTCAGCACCGCTCGGATTTTGTGTCGCTGTTCTTCTCTCCGTTCCTCCAGCGAGCTGCAATCCTCAGCCCTTTAAAGCAGCTTTCAGCACTGCATTAATCACCAGCCTTAATGGGCAATTCCAGCTTTTATTTTTTATTTTTTTCTTTTCCCCTGCTAATATATTTGCATGTTCTGTGCGTAAGAGGATGCCCCCAAGCACAGCCTGTGCTGCTGGAGAGCCCTGAGCTCCTTCCATCCCCAGCCATGCCAAGTGTCCCCAAAAAAAAGGAACAAAAAGCACAATTCTCCTCCCTGGGCACCCACAGCTCCTCTCTCCTGCCCGGAGGCAGCAGCTCCCCAAAGTCCTGAAAACTTTTCCTCATGGAAAAAAGTCCTGAAAACCCCAAAATTGCTCTGCAGCCCCCGGGGGTCGGCGCTGAGTGATTTCCACAAGGGAAGGGTTTGGGTTGGAAGGGAATCGAAGGATCAGCTCCTTCCAGCCCCCAGGGTGAGGGACAGGAGCTGCTCTGGGAAAAGGAAAGTGTGGAGGAGTTTCTGTGGCAGGGCTGGTAAAGCTCTCGGCTCAGGGAAATCGGGAGAGGGCTCTGCTGGGAGCTGGGGTCGTGCTGGGACTGCCAGAGCTAAAACAGCATCTCAGCCACGTTCTCTCGAGCTTTCCAAAGATAAAACATCATTTTGTCCCCCTTTTCCTGAGTTTTCCAGAGCTAAAACATCATTTTATCCTCCTTCTCCTGAGTTTTCCAAAGATAAAACATCATTTTATCCTCCTTCTCCTGAGTTTTTCCAGAGCTAAAACATCATTTTATCCCCCTTTTCTTGAGTTTTCCAGAGCTAAAACCTCATTTTTTCCCACTTCTGAGAGTTCCAAAGCTAAAACCTCATTTCAACCCCATTTTCCTGGCCTGCCAGAGCTGAAACATCACTTCACCCACATTCTCCTGAGCTGCCATAGCTAAGACATCATTTCATTCCCCTTCTCCTGAGCTTTCCAAAAACCTCCTTTCCCCCCCATTTCCTGAGCTTTCTGGAGCTAAAACATCATTTCAACCTCGTTTCTCTATAGCTAAATCACTTCACCCAGCATTTCTCCCACATTCTCCTGACCTCCCATTCCCCTGAGCTGTCCACAGCTAAAACATCATTTCAACTCCATTTTACTGAGTTTTCTAGAGCTAGAACATCATTTCAACTCCATTTTCCTGAGTTTTCTAGAGCTAGAACATCATTTCAACTCCATTTTTCTGAACTTTCTAGAGCTAGAACATAATTTTAACTCCATTTTCCTGAGTTTTCTAGAGCTAGAACATCATTTCAACTCCATTTTCCTGGCCTGCCAGAGCTAAAGCATCATTTCACTCACATTCTCCTGAAATGCCAGAGCTAAAACATCATTTCATTCCTCTTCTCCTGAGCTTTCCAGAGCTTAAACATTATTTTATTCCCCTTTTCCTGAGCTCTCTAGAGCTAAAACCTCGTTTCACCCAGCATTTCATCCCCATTCTCCCTGCCTGCCAAAGCTAAAACCTCATTTCAGCCAAGTTCTCCTGAGATTTCCAGAGCTAAAATATAATTTCATCCACGTTCTCCTGAGCTGCCATGGCTGAGACATCATTTCATCCTCCTTCTCCCGAGATTTCCAGAGCTGAAACATAATTTCATCTCCATTTTCCTGACTTGCCAGAGCTCCAAGTGGCAAAACCTCTTTTTGTTCCGTTGTGTTTTGCCCTCTGTTCTCACTTTTACAGCTTCCTGGAAAACCAAATTATTTATTTATTGGAGGAGGGGGGAGGCAAAAAAGAAAAAAAAATTGATTGAAAATATTATTTTCCCTGTGGTGTTTTCATTTCAAAACCCAGTTTGGTTTTGAGTGTGTGGGTATGAAATAAAGCCTTGAAATGAAAGCCTGTGTTTCATTTTGAAATGTCAGCCTGGGCAACGTTTTCAATCCAGAGATGGAGCTTTATTCCTATGTTTAAAAATATAAAAATAAGATTTCCCTGCTTCTTTTTAAGCACTTCAATTTTTCATCACCTTGTTTCCCTCATTGCTGATTCTTCCCTCCTCCTCTCCCCTCTGCTCATTCATTCTGATGCAGGAAAAGGCCCAAAACTGGCAGAAATGTGGCAGAAATAATTCCAGCCCTGTTTTATTTTTTTTCCAAGCAGCATAATATTGAATAATTTTTCCATTTATAAAAGAGTGACAAGTGGGAAAAAGGGAATAATTTAACTTTTTTTCATGTTTTCTCACTTTTTCACTTTCTATTCTCCAGAATGATGAACTTTGCATTGAAAAAAATAAATAAATACCAGGGGCAAGGGAGGCATTCCTGAAATCTGAATATTTCCAGTTGGCAGCTGGAATATAACCTGTCCCAATTCCCAGGCTTCCACCAGGTTTGTACCAGGATGTTTCCAGTTGGGAACTGAAATATAACCAGTCCTTAGTCCCAGGTTTCCACCAGGAAATTTCCAGCTGGGAACTAGAACATGACCAGTCTCTGTTCCCAGTTTTGTACCAGGATATTTCCAGTTGGGAACTGGAACATAACCAGTCCCTGCTCCCATATTTACTCCAGGATATTTCCAGTTGGAATCCTGAACATAACCAGTCCCTGTTCCCAGGTTTCCACCAGGTTTGTACCAGGATGTTTCCAGTTGGGAACTGGAATATAACCTGTCCTTACTCCCAGGTTTCCACCAGGAAATTTCCAGTTAGAAACTGGAAGATAACCAATCCCTGCTCCCATATTTACTGCAGGATATTTCCAGTTGGGACCCTGGACATAACCAGTCCCTGCTCCCAGGTTTACACTGGGTTTGTACCAGGATATTTCCAGTTGGGAACTGGAATATGACCAGTCCCT
>VZTN01022936.1:144590-168121 GCA_013400515.1 Erpornis zantholeuca
ACCAGGATATTTCCAGTTGGGAACTGGAATATGACCAGTCCCTCTTCCCAGGTTTCCACCAGGATATTTCCAGTTGGGAACTGGAACATAACCAGTCCCTGCTCCCAGATTTACTCCAGGATATTTCCATTTGGGATCCTGACCATAACCAGTCCTTATTCCCAGGTTTCCACCAGGATATTTCCAGTTGGGAACTGGAACATAACCAGTCCTTATTCCCAAGTTTACACCAGGTTTGCACCAGGACATTTCTGGTTGGGAACTGGAACATGACCAGTCCCTGCTCCCAGATTTACTCCAGGATATTTCCAGTTGGGACCCTGGACATAACAAGTCCCTGCTCCCAGGTTTACACCAGCTTTACTCCAGGAGATTTCCCATTGGGAGCTGAACACCACCAGTCCCTATTCCCAGATTTCCACCAATAAATTTCCAGTTGGGAACTGGAATATAACCAGTCCCCAATCCCAGGTTTGTACCAGGAGATTTCTGGCTGGGAGCTGGAAAAAACCAGTCCTTATTCCCAGGTTTCCACTGGGTTTACTCCAGGATATTTCCAGTTGGGAACTGGAACATAACCAGTCCCTATTCCCAGTTTTACTCCAGGATATTTCCAGTTGGGAACTGGAAGATAATCAGTCCCCAGTCCCAGGTTTCCACCAGGATATTTCCANCTGGACATAACCAGTTGCTATTCCCAGATTTCCACCAGAATATTTCCAGTTGGGAACTGGAAGATAACCAGTCCCCAATCCCAGGTTCCCACCAGGATATTTCCATCTGGGACATGGACATAACCAGTCCTTATTCCCAGGTTTCCACTGGGTTTACTCCAGGATATTTCCAGTTGGGAACTGGAAGATAACCAGTCCCCAATCCCAGGTTTCCACCAGAATATTTCCAGTTGGGAACTGGAACATTACCAGTCCTTGTTCCCAGGTTTCCACCCCACACACACAAGTTGTGGTGGAGGGGACAACTGTGGAGGAGCTGCTGGCAATAAAATGGGATTAAGCTGGAGCCGTGCCTTCACTTCCTGACGGAAAAGGAAAATCCCATGGAAGACAAGGGAAATCCAGCTGGGAAATGTGTCAGGGGAAATGTTTTTGGGGTCGTATCAGGTACCAAGGAAAGGAGAATGGAGCCCACAAACCTCTGACAGGCACCTCTGAGTGGGTGCAGAGCCTCTTGGGCATCGAGGAGTGATGGGCAGAGTTATTCCACATG
Source organism: Erpornis zantholeuca (assembly GCA_013400515.1). Lineage (NCBI taxonomy): Eukaryota > Metazoa > Chordata > Aves > Passeriformes > Timaliidae > Erpornis > Erpornis zantholeuca. The sequence continues at coordinate 145,818 of VZTN01022936.1, forward strand.
GTCCTGAGAGCCAGCACTGAATCCAGGCTGATGTGGGAACAGAGGGAGCTGGGAGGGGAGGAATGCCAGACTCCAGATTGGTTTTCTCCCCCATAAATTCAGTCCCTTCCACACTCCTGTCCTTTATTCCTGTGAGCAGAGGCTGAACAAAGAGCCCTTTGCTCCTGGTGGGGCTGAATTTCCAGCGGGTTCCTAGAAAATAAACAGATTTTCTCTTTTGCATAATTGATCTGCTGGGTCAGGAGCTGGTTTGGCACCACAGGAGCAGCTGGCTCGGGGTTCACTTTGGGCTCTGCACAGGAACTAAACCCAGCTCCAAGCTCTGCCCCTGGATCCCTGCAAGTGCCCAAGGCTGGAGGGAGCTTGGAGCAGCCTGGGACAGGGGAAGGTTGTGCCCTGGATTTCAGCCTTCTGATTGCTTTGCAAATTCGTTCTGAAATTTGTTCTTTTGAAAATTTGTTCTGGAGTTCCCACGAAATTCTTGTGTGAACAAAGCTTTATTTCTGTCACTGCCTCTCTTGTTTTCATCCCATTCCTGAGAGAAGAGGTTTTTGATAGACTTCTGTCCAAACCAATGGAGTTGGATAAGAGAAGATCTCACCACCCAATCCACAGAGTTTCAAAGAATTGTATAAAAACAGTAAAAAATTAAACTTCCTCTTCTTCTTCTTCTACTACCACCTCCACCATGTGTGTGTACTCATTTCATGCTCTCTAACAACAGAAGGTGTCCCTGCCCATGGAATGAATCATTTTTAATTTCCATTCCACCCCAAACCAAGCCCTGACTCTATTCTTCTACACTGCAAACATCTAGAGAAATTTAGCCTGGAAATAATCTGCAAGTTTAAGGACTTTTTTTAAGCACTTAGCATTAGGTGGGAGCTCAGCTCCTGCTGGGATCTTGGTCCAGCTCCTCTCTTGGGATGGATGTGAGGATGTATCACTGCTTTTATCTCCTCCAGCTTCATTGTGCTCCTACAGAAACCAGACCCACCCGGGGGGGAACTGGGAGGGGAGACTGCAGCACTGCCAGACTGTGGTTCATCCTCAGAGTTCCAATTTTTCTTTAATCAGGAGGCTCCAAAGAACCTTTTTTTTGGAGCTTTTCAACACTTCAAGAGGGGTTATAAAGAAATGGGGGCGGATTTTAGCAGGAGTTGTAGCACTGAGACAAAGGGGGATGGTTTTAAACAGAAAGAGGAGAGATTCAGATGTAGGAACAATTATTTTGTGATGAGGGTGGTGAAACACAGGAACAGAGAGGAACTTGTTTTTAATCTCGGTTTCAGCTGAAAAATGCAAACATGATCATTATTTGTGACCCCAAGTGTGTCACAAAGATTTCTTTGGATTTCATGGATAAGCTCAAGCTGTGAGAAGAGTGAGATTTTGGTTTTGTTAAGGTTTAACTTCTCTCATTTCCTGCTCCATGCCTGGGAACACCCAAGGCCAGGCTGGAGGCAGCTCTGAGCTGAAGGTGTCCCTGGTGTCCTTGGTCACCACAGTGATTTTGGACTGCATCGCCCTCCAGGGTCCCTTCCATCCCAAACATTCCATGATTCCACGATTTTGTGAGCACTAAACTCCTTCCCACCCTGTCCCACCTCTGCCTGTAGGAAGCACCATCCCCAAACCCCCATCCAAGCCATCCCTCTGTGCTGGAGAAAGCCAACAAAGCCTCCAAACCTCAGCCAAGCACTCCCAGAGCAGATGAGAAATGGAGAATTCCAGGAGAGGCCCAGGGACAGAATTTTCTGTGGAAAAACAGGGAAAGAAAATGAAAGGAGCAACTCCAAGCTCCGAACTGGATGAACCAGGGAGTGCTTCTGTTTTAATAATCATTAGTGCCTTGTGCAGATAGGGCAGTGACTCCAGGATCCATTTATTTGGGGAATTTGCCCCAGCCCAGGCTCTGTCTGTCCCTCTGCCTGGGCCTTTTCCTTGCTCCTGACTCCGTTGCACCAACCTCGACACTTAAAGGCCAAAAATTAATCTTCCAGGGGACAAAATGGCCAAGATTCCTAAATTATGGCCTCTTCATTATCTCGAGGTACCTGCTCAGGACAGATGAATTGCCTTCAAGTCAGGGCAGAAAATCCTCTGGGGAGCAGGCGAAGAATAATGTGCAAACAGAGACTGGAAACACGAATGTGCTCCGAAGGGAAAAGGGAAAAACACACATCCCATTTCTTTTTTTCCCCCCACTCCTTCTGTTTCCTTTATGTCCAGTGGTGGAGGGAGGCTGCTGGAAGATGGAGACATTTATTAATTCTCCGTGCAGGAAGGTAAACAGTGATCTCCATCCTCTGGGGTTCGGGGTCTGCTCTCAGCTGTCCCTGAGGAATCTTCCTGCCCTGCCTAATGGGCTCTGACCACAGCAGATCCATTTAGGGGGGAACCATATCATTTTCTAAAGCCTCATTTAGGCTCGTACACAAAAAAAACACGGCCCTGTCACAATGAAGAGATTTCAACTCCTTCAAGCTCCTTTATTTCTCGCAGCTGATGTAAAATGCAGGGCTGGGCTGGAGAGAGGAGAGGAGAGGGAAAGGAAGGAAGGGAAGGAAATAGCACAGGAGCTGATTTTCCACACGAAATGATGGATTTTAAAAGTCCATTTGAAAGAAAGTGGGGGAACTTTTTTAGAACAAGTGCCTGCCATTAAAAGAGGGAGAAGGGAAAAAGACATTATCTGGTCTGGTAGTTTTCAGGAAGTTGTGATCCCAATTCCCTAAAAATAAAATTCCTCTCTGATCATCACTTTGCTTATTACTTCTCTTGGAGCTGCACCCTGAAAACATCAGCAGAATTTGGGATTCTATTGTAAAACCAGATTGCCCAGACCTGGTGGGTGACTAAATCGGCAGCATGGCGTGAACACAAAAATCTCCCTCCAGAAGAGGCTCAGGAGCTCAGAACTTGTTTTTAATCTCAGTTCCAGCCGAAAAATGCAAATATGATCATTATTTGTGAGAGTGTACAAAGATTTCTTTGGATCTCATGGAAAAGCTCAAGCTGTGAAAAGAGGCAGATTTTGGTTTTGTTAAGGTTTAATTTCTCTCATTTCCAGCTCCATGTTGTGGGAGGTGATGGCAGAATGAGATCAGCCAGCAATGATTCGATGGAAGCGAGGAGAGCCCAGGACCCATCCTGGTGAACACAGAATTTCCAGGTGGGAAACGAAACTTTTCAGCCAAATCAAGTCCTCTTGGAAGGCACCACAGGACAGAAGAGGCTACAGAGGAACCACATAAAATCAGGAGAGATTAAAGGGCATTGATGAGACCTCCTCCCTCCTCATCCATGGAGGAGCATGGTGTTCAATGTCCATGGATTTATTCCATGTCCTGTCCAGGGCAGCTGCCAGCCTGGGCAGGAAAATCAGCAAATCTTTCTAGTAAAAGGCTGATTTTCTGCTAATGCCATTAAAGAGGATATTTTGGAACAATAAGTAATCTGTTCTCTGGGATATTTGCACACTGGAATTCCTTCTCCCTTCCCTGAATTTTTTTTTTTTTTTTTAAATGATAGAGGAAACTAAATTTCCACAGATAATCTAAAGCTGACCTGGCTGATTTATGGCAGATAAAATGATTGGTGTGGAGCCCATCTCAGGGAGTTTTAGCTTTTTTTGGGGGGTCAGAACTTTAACAGGGAAAATTTAGAGCAGCTCTGAAATCAGCAGAGCAAAGATCTGCTCCTATAAATTTAAGGACACTGGAAATATTCTGCAATATTTCAAACCTTTTTGAAGCCTCCAGCAGAAAGGGATGGAGCTGATTTGGGGCCTCTCTGAAATGAAGGAATGATCCCAATTTGGGATTGTCAGAGATCAGAACCAGGAATGATTTCCTTAACCAGAGGAAGGAAAGCTCTGCTGTGGGATCTGCCTGGGTTGGGACACCAGGGTCCTGTTTGTCCCCACCAAGAGATGTGCAATGAGGTGTCCCAACTCCTCTTCCCCACCCCAAAGTGGGTGAGCAGAATCCCATCACTCCTGGGACCTCTCCTGGGAAAAATACAACTTTTCACCCAAATTTCAGGAGCCCAGAGGTTATTCCAGTGGAGGAAGTTGTTTTTATGCCTTTTCTCCTTGTTCTCTGCAACCTTGGGGATTTGACTGTGGAGATTCACAGATTCTGTTGTGTTCCCCCACCAGGAATTTGCTGTTATAGGAAATTCCAAAATTTCCCACAAAAGAATGAAACCATCCCTGTTGGATATCGATCATTCAGAGTCATTTCAAAGGTCTCCATGCAGCTCAGGAAATCCTAGATCTTGGAAGAACTGCAATCCCACCTTCATCACACCCATTCCATTGACCTCTCCTGGGAAAAATACAACTTTTCACCCAAATTTCAGGAGCCCAGAGGTTATTCCAGTGGAGGAAGTTGTTTTTATGCCTTTTCTCCTTGTTCTCTGCAACCTTGGGGATTTAATTCTGTTGATTCACAGATTCTGTTGTGTTCCCCCACCAGGAATTTGCTGTTGCTTCCAAAATTTCCCACAAAAGAATGAAACCATCCCTGTTGGATATCGATCATTCAGAGTCATTTCAAAGGTCTCCATCCAGCTCAGGAAATCCTGGAGCTTGGAAGAACTGTAATGGAAAATCTCACCTTCATCACACCCATTCCATTGACCTCTCCTGGGAAAAATACAACTTTTCACCCAAATTTCAGGAGCCCAGAGGTTATTCCAGTGGAGGAAGTTGTTTTTATGCCTTTTCTCCTTGTTCTCTGCAACCTTGGGGATTTAATTCTGTTGATTCACAGATTCTGTTGTGTTCCCCCACCAGGAATTTGCTGTTGCTTCCAAAATTTCCCACAAAAGAATGAAACCATCCCTGTTGGATATCGATCATTCAGAGTCATTTCAAAGGTCTCCATCCAGCTCAGGAAATCCTGGAGCTTGGAAGAACTGTAATGGAAAATCTCACCTTCATCACACCCATTCCATTGACCTCTCCTGGGAAAAATACAACTTTTCACCCAAATTTCAGGAGCCCAGAGGTTATTCCAGTGGAGGAAGTTGTTTTTATGCCTTTTCTCCTTGTTCTCTGCAATCTTGGGGATTTAATTCTGTTGATTCACAGATTCTGTTGTGTTCCCCCACCAGGAATTTGCTGTTGCTTCCAAAATTTCCCACAAAAGAATGAAACCATCCCTGTCGGATATTGATCATTCAGAGTCATTTCAAAGGTCTCCATCCAGCTCAGGAAATCCTGGAGCTTGGAAGAACTGCAATCCCACCTTCATCACACTCATCATCCTCGGGGGTGTGCCTCGTGTTTGTTCCTTTTCCATCATTTTTACACCCATTCCAACCCCTGGGCAGCCTGGGCTGCTGGGAGCTTTCCCCAAGCATCCAAAACCATTTTCTCCTCTTTTTTTTCCATCCAGTGGAAGCTCCTCAGGAGGATTCCACCCCAAATACAACACCCTGGGCTTCTTTTTATTTTGAAGACCTGAGGCATCACTGCTGAACCTTGGCATGTGTGAGAAACGAGACTCGAAATTGAGATAAAAACGAAGCTCTCCCTTTTCTCAGGCAGCTCTCACCTAAACATCCAAACCAGGAGCATCCCAGGAGCAGCTCCAAGGTGCTTTTTGTGATCCTGAGCTGCACTGGGGACAGGAATATTCCTTGCAGAGAGAGCAGCAGCTCTGCACTGAGGGGAATTTGTGAGGAGCCATGTGCCAAACCTTGCAATTGGAAACAAGAATCATATGAGCACTGTGGGCAGATTTTTGTTTGTTTGTTTGAGGGAGGGTTTTGGACCCATTTATTTCCCCATTTTTCCCCCACTTTTTCCCCATTTTTCATGATTCTTACCCCATTTTTCTCCATTTTTCCCCATTTTCCTTTTTATCCCCATTTTCCCAATTTTTTCTCAATTTTTTCCATTTTCCCCATTTTCCCATTTTTCCCCATTTTCCCATTTTTTCCCATTTTCCCAATTTTTTCCCATTTTCCCAATTTTTCCCCATTCCCCCCATTTTTCCCTAATTCTTACCCCATTTTTCCCCATTTTTTCCATTTTTTCTCATTTCCCCCATTTTTCTCCCTTTTTCCACTTTTCCCCATTTCCCACATTTTTCCCCACTTCCCCCCATTTTTCCCAATTCTTGCCCCATTTTTCCCTATATTTTCCATTCCCCCCCCCCATTTTTTTCCATTTTTCCCATTTCCCCCCATTCTTACCCCATTTTCCCCCACTTTTTTCCCATTTTTTCCCATTTTTTTCCCAATTTTTGGGAAATTCTGGATACCAGGCTTCCATCTCTGTGTGCATCTCTAGGACACACTCCTAACAGAGACTGGAATTAATTTGAGAGGTTGGAGCAAGTGTGGATTATATTTGTCTGGAAAATCAAATTTCAATATCTGGTGCACTTCAAATGGACTCCAAGAGCCTCCAAGTCCTTTAAGTCTTTTCCAAGACTTCAAGATTCTATGAAATTGAAATTCTATGAAAAAATTCTATGAAAAATAGAATTTAAAACAAACCCACCCTAAGCTCTTCTCTACCTCCCAGCCTAAGGAACCAACAAATGGGAATTCTTCGACACAATATAATTCCATTAAAAATTGGAGGACTTGTTGAGATCCCACATTTTTATGGAATTCAGCCAACTCTGACCCAATCTAAGTTTTTTTTAAATGATTTCTGTCTGTAATCAAGAGGTTGCCACAGTAGCCTTGAGTAGGTGTTGATTTCTTGAAATTCTTGGGATGATGAACCTCAAGTTCTCCTCGTGGAAGGGTTTGGGTTGGAAAAGACAGAGGAGATCCTTAAATTCGGCCTTAAATCCTCTGGATTTTATATCAGAGAAAACGTAAAGCTGGAGGAACTTCAAACTGTGTGTTCTCATCACACAAGGAACCAGCTCAAATCAGCTTTTGGGGGAGTAAAGAGAGGTGAAAATGAGTTCCTGAATAAGTTGTGGCAGCACCAGGGGTGGCTGCTGCACCCAGAACTCTGCCTGGTAAAGAGTTCCTGGGAATAAAAAAGGGGAAAAAAGGTGTGGAACTGCCTCGAATTTGGCACCTGAGGGTGTTTTTCATGGCTGCAATCTCCCCTCAGAGCTTCTGCAGAAGTGGAATGCAAACTCTTCCCTGCTTTGTGGTGAGGACAGACAGATGCTTTCCTGCTTCAGTCCCTGCGTGGCCGCAGAGTGCTCGCTGACATTTCGCCTTGATGTTTTAATTGGCTGATTTGAATAAAACTCAGACAGGTTGTGTTGCTCCGGTTGATTTTGTGTCTCCTGGCCCGGCAGACAACAAAAAGAAGACAGGAGGACAAGGAGAGGCACTGACTCCTCACCTCTCCCATTCTCTCCTCGTTTTGTTGAGTTATTTAATTCACGCCTCGTTTAATTAACCCTGAGTGCTGCAGGGACTGAAGTCACACAAACGTGGAAAGAGGGGTGCCCAACATTGCTGCCAGCTCTCCAGGAAAACCTTGCCTTTCAGGATTTTAATTGTATTTCTTTGTATTTTTTGAGGAATCTGTTTCTTCCTCCCGTGCAGCTCTGAGGATGAAGGGGGATGTGGCACCCAGCACTGCCCAGGGCTTGTGCTGGCACCCTGCACCACGGGAGGTGGTTCCTGAGTGTTTTCCAAAGGGGGAAGGTTGGGCTGGACTGCTCCTCCCCATTCCCAGCACCCCGAGGAGAAGGGGAAAAGCTCCTCTGGAAGCTGTGCCTCTGCCCCTCTGCTCCTCTGCCTGCAGCAGCAGCACTCCCAGAGGCTCAGGGGCTGCTCAAAGGTCACTTTACCCAACATGAGAAGCTCTCGGGGAAGGAGTGCTGGGACCTCACTAAGCTGGAAATTTGTGGGAATTGGTCAGGATTGGGGTAGTTCTCCTTCCCTGTCAGAGTGATGAAGGGTCGGAAGGGCTGGATGGAGCAGGAGGGGAACACAAGGAAAGGAAGTGCTCACACAAAGGCTGATCCTGCTGGTGCTCCTCATTTCAGACTCGTTCAGGATGGGCCTAAAAACTCTCTGAATACTGCAATAATTGGAGTTTGAGAGCTACTCCCTGCTTATTGGGGTGAATAAACTCTGACAAAACCACACCAGCATCAGCTGTTTCCCACCCACCCTTACTTTTATCCTAAATGAAGTTATGCCTGTACTCATTAGGTTTGCATTTTTCTCTCTGTACATAAAATGAGCTGCAGGTTCTGCCTTCGAGCAGGCAAAGCCAAAGATCAACATCTGCAAAACCTTCTCGATGGTTGTGACTGTGAGGTTTATCCCTGGGGAGGACACCAGGGAGCTCAGGAGGGTGCTGGATGTTCCAGGATTCCCAGAGGGAATTCCAGCAGGAGCTGAGTGGGAAGGAGCTGGCTCATCCCAGGTTGGGATCAATCCCAGGTTGGGATCACTCCCAGCACGGAGCTGCCACAGCCCATTAGCAGAGCTGGGCATCCATCTCTGTCAGGGGCAGGTCAGGCCTCAGTGAGCCTGGAATCTGAATTCCTGCACCCTGGAGATGTGGGATGGAGGTCACAGCCAGGGCAGAACCTCCAGCTTGGGCTGCTGCCTCCCAAAAAGAGATTTCGGCCTCACCTGGCGTGGACACAGAGCCCCCAGGGTTGTGTTGCTTTGCTGGAGCTCCCAGCTCCCTCCTGCTGCTCCTCTCCCAGTCCCTCACGTTCCCATTTCCACCCCACATCGTGTTTAGTCTGCCTGAAAAGCCACTTTGGATTCCGGGAATAATCAGGGATAATAAACTGAGAAATGCCTCGACTGCACTGGGCAGAATTGTTCTGATCCATAGGAGGCTTTGCTGAGAAAGGAATGAATCACAGCCAGAATCTGAGGAGAATTGATATCCATGGATCAAATCCTGATCTGCTGCCATCTGCCAGACTCCCATCAGAGCTATTTCTGTGGTGATTACTCAGCCTAAACTCGGAATCTGGGCTGGAACTGGGCAAAAATGAGAAAAATTCCTGTGATACTCCAATATTTCCTATGGAACAGAGGCAAGTCCATAAGAAATGAGTCCTTCCTTCCCATCCATCATCTGCCAAACACAATTATTTCAGAGTTCTAAGGCTGAGCTTGTGGAATTCTGTAAAAAAATTGTCTTTTGGATATTCCCAGCTAAAGAGCAGCTGAAATGAAAGAGCACCCAGCAGTCAGGAGATCCTGCCTGGGGGAATTTGTCACTCCTGGATATCAGTTCTCATTTCCACCTGGGAATTTTCATGCTGGGCTGGCTTTGAGCTGGTGTCCCCCTTGGAATGTGACACCCTTCGGAGGGAGAAGCAGCCCAGGGAGGGGAATTGTTCCTTTTCTGGGTGTTTTGGGAGGAATCCCACCTCAATCAGCTCTCTGAAAAGGGCTTGGTGCTCCTCAGCTTCCAGCTGAGTCCTTCCAGCCCTTCCCAGGATCCACCCTGGGGTGGAAGGACTGGTGCTGCCTGGAGCTGGTGGTGTCCGAGGGTCTGAGCCAGTTCTTGGTGCTGTCCCACCAGGCTGGGCTCAAAACCCAACTAAAATCACATTTTTCACTTAATCTTTACTTCCAACAACACCAAGCAAGCAAGGAACAGAACCAAAGCTGTGATATTAAAAACTCCTCATGCTAAACTTCGTGATAAATTTTATTTCTGGGGTGGATCTTATCTAGAAATCTCTTCCTTGGCTCCCATTCGATTCCAAATTCACCCAGACAGGTACAAATCCCATTGATTCGGGGAAGAAAAGCTCCATGTGTGCCCAGGGCCAGAACCTGAGCCTGTGTGCTGATATTTAGCAAGAAAGAGAGAATTATTTTCTCCACGTAGCAGAAAGGAAATTGTGCTTTACTCCATTGTTTACCCTTCCCAGTGCTTTAATTTTCCCTTTGTTTAATATTTCAGCAGAAGCCATTTATCTTCCTGGATGATCAAATAAACTGGGTGCTAAAAGAACGGATATTTAATTCATGGGGAAGGGGGAAAATGGTATTAAAGGTGGACCAAAGGGATCTCGTTTGGAAACAGAGCAATGTGTGATTTGCTACCTCACACTTGCCTCAGTGCCTGAGGGAGGAGGGGAAAAAAAAAGAGATTTTTTCATCCCAAAGAAAGATTTGGGTGATTCTTTCCCAGCCTTGCAGTGCAGGGGGTGCAGCTCTGAAAGCTGATATTGAAAAGAGACAAATCCTCCTCAGGGTGATTCTCCTGGAGGAGATAAGGCTTATCAGGATTTGGGGATAAGGAGGTATCAGGATGGGAATTTAAGAGGTTTGCAGCATTTGGGAAGCACGAGGAGCTCGTTAGGAGAGGAGGGGTGAGGTTCGGGCACTGGGAGGTTCCAGCAAAAGAGATGCAGCCTGGAAAAAGGAAATTCTCCTTCATTCCTCCATGATCTTGATCCCAGATTTTCCATGGATTTGGAGGAATTTTCTGGGTGGGAGACCAGGCTGAACCCAAGCCCCACCGTGGCTCTGTGGCTGGTGAGCTTCCCTACCAGTTTAACGCAGGAGGAGGTCTGACAGGACATGAAAAACTGCCTGGAAATGGGAAATTCTAGAGGATTTTTCCCATTTAAGCTTTTTTTTGGCTGGCAGCAAGATGGGATTCACTTCTCTCTCCACCAAATTGCTCATGGAGTGCAAATACTTACCTTTTCCTACTTTTTTTTCCCTACTTAGCCTTTTTCTGAGAGTTACTTAAATAGAAGTGCTGATGTTCCCTGGGACAGCACAAATTTCTGTCAGGGTGTTCATCATCATCATCGCTTTCATCGTTTCTCCCTCGTTTTTTGAGAGGAAAACTGGGAATTTAATGCTCCATTGACACCTATTTGATTACAAACACACACAAAAACCATAAATTCATCCCTTTCAGGTCCATTCCTCACTCTAGTTTCCTCCTGGCAGACTCAGAATTTGTGTAACAGCATCGCCAAGGAAACAGATAAATTATAAAGATGAAATCTCTTATTTCTCACCCATCTCTGTTTGCAGCAAATCGCTGAAATAAAACTCATTAAGAAATCTGCTGTGGGTATCAAAGCTCCTTTCAAAACTCCTTCTCCCTCTTGCTCTGATCTGAAATTTGGAGTTTGAGGAAGGATTAAGCAAATTAAGAACAGGGAAGTGTAACAACACGAGGCCTTTGAGGACCAGCCTTGATTTTTCCAGCATATCTCACCTAACCACAGGAATATTTTTGCCTCTGAAGTAGCATTTAAATATTTATTTGAAAATGGTGAAGTGCCTTCCTATAAAGACACAAATCATTGTTTGAGTTGGCAGGCCCCAGATCGAATAAAATACCGAAATGTGGTTCAGATATTGACATTTATTATTTTTTATGAGAAAAAAAATGTACCCTAAAAGAAGCCCTCGACATAGTTGATTATTTTTGGGAGCAGACTGTGGGTAAAAAACCACTGTTGGTGTATCAAATTTTGGAGAATAAGAGATAAAATAGACCAGAATTCATGGGCCTGTGTAGGTTTAAGTGCTGGGTATAGAAGGATTTAATGCTTTTTTACATTTTATAGACTCAGAGCCTGGTGTTTCTTATGTTACAATTACAGTGGTTGAAGTTTTTGGGGTTTCATTCAATCAGTGCTGTACTTTCAGTTCAGAAAATCTGATTTTCTGGGTGAAATCTCTGGAGTTCAATTAGAAAGTTGAGCTCCCATCATCATCTTGGTGAAGGTTTTATGGTCGGGATCTGCTCTGGAATAAGTGATGCCCACCCAGGGTCAGGATGCCACGAGTCTTTAATTAAAGATTTTTTTCATTGAAGGATAAAGATCTGTTTGGGGGGAAAAAAAAAATTGACAAGCACATTAGAGGCCACAATTTGACAATTTTAATGCCTGATGTGGAAATAAAATGTGAATGTAAGGATTGGGGCAGGAAAAAGAAGGAAAAAAGAATCCTGGCCATGATTGATGAGGGAGGATTTGTTGACTTGCACTGGTTCTGCTCAGAGGGGAGGGGGCAAACTGAGGAATTTCTAACCCAAAGCTTTAAAGCTGGACATCCAAACAGACACTGGGCTCAAATATACAACACACACAAAGAAAATAATTAGGAAAAAAAAAAAAAAAAAGGTGAATTTGTTTTCATCTGCTCGTTCCAGTCCGAGGGGTGAAGTTTGTTTTTCCCTCTTGCACCAGTTCAGGGAGGAGATACGCCCCATGTGCCGCCAGCTCTGCTGCCAGATGTTTGCCAGAGGTTCTTCCCTCCCCATCCCCATTCCCATTCCCATTCCCATTCCCATTCCCATGCCAGTGCCATGGGCAGGGACCCCTCCCTCCATCCCGAGGGGCTCCAAGCTGGGACAATCCTGGCTAACAGCATCTCAGCATCTCCTGAGGCTCTGCAGGATGTCCTGGCAGGGCTGTGGTCACTCTGAGTGCCCCAGGACAGACCCAGATCTGCTCAGGGATGTCCTGGCAGGGCTGTGGTCACTCTGAGTGCCCCTGAACAGACCCAGATCTGCCCAGGGATGTCCTGGCAGGGCTGTGGTCACTCTGAGTGCCCCAGGACAGACCCAGATCTGCTCAGGACAGTGGCACAAAGCCAAGCCCAGCTCTGNGCTGAGGTCACTCTGAGTGCCCCTGAACAGGCCCAGATCTGCCCAGGGATGTCCTGGCAGGGCTGTGGTCACTCTGAGTGCCCCAGGACAGACCCAGAGCTGCTCAGGACAGTGGCACAAAGCCAAGCCCAGCTCTGGCAGGCCTGGCTCTGTCACTCTCTATTAGTGCCCCTGGACAATTGCTCGACTGCCCCCTGATTGCTTTGTGTTTTCTCCTAATTCCCAGTCTTAATTCCACCAATAGCCAGAAAACTTCCTATCATGCCAGTCACAGACACAATTATATAAGAACTTTTTTTCTTTTCTTTTTTCTTTCTTTCTTTCTTTTTTTTTTTTTGTTCTCCCCCTCTTTTTATTCCAGTTTAGAGAAAACAAAGAGCCCCATTCATCCAATTTGCAGCCGAGTCTCTCAGGTTATGTAAATTGTTAAATCATCCATGCTCTTTCTTTTTAGCCATATTGCAAGCAGGGAATTTCCATACCCACTTGAAACCCCACAATTGATCTACCCCGACAAACACAGCCATCAAGAGCTCCTCTGGTGGTTTTTTTTTTGGCTTCCTTTCTCCTGGTTAACCAACACGTTATACTCCCATGGAGGATAATAAAAAGAAATCAGGAGTCTTTCACGAAAACTTAAGTGGAATAAAACCTTGTGATATAATTAGGAGATGCCTGTGGACTTCACTTGAGCTTTATTCGTTTCCACCAAGGCACCAAGCACAGCCAAGCTTCCATTTGCACTCTCTTGATTTTTATTTCTCTTTTAATTCTTACTATTTTTACATCACCGTTTCAGTGAACCAGAAGCTCCTTGGGAGAGTGACTTCCTCAGCTCAGTTATGGATTTGGGATTGTTGGAGGATTTCTCTGCAGTGGGAAATGACAGCAATGTTAGAGCTACTTTTGATCACTTCGTGATGCCCATTAATGGGAGAATTTGGATTTATTTTGGGCTCATCTCTCTTTCCCTGCCCCTTTCTGGGGCTCAGTTGGAAAAAGGAAAAGCACATTATAAAACCTGGCTTGGGCTTGGTCACTTGGGGACACTCAGAGTGAGGTTTTGGCCAGAGAGTGTCACTTTTTGTTGAAGGATGGATAAATTCTCCTGTCTTTGCAGAAAATCAGATCCCCTGCACCACTGTCCCTGCTAAAGGAACATCTCTTGTTTCCCAACAGCTTGGACAAGGAGCTCTGGCTCGGAGATCTCCCTCCAGGAAAGTGTGTCCATCTCTTTTGGGTACCAAAAGGATATTTTATCCACTCAGAGCCTGGTGTTTCTTATGTTACAATTACAGTGGTTGAAATTTTGGGGTTTCATTCAATCACTGTTGTACTTTCAATTTAGAAAATCTGATTTTCTGTGTGAAATCACTGTGGTATCTCTGTATCAGTAAACAATTCCAGCCCAAAGTGATCCTTGGTAGATCAAGGTTTGCAGATTCCTTTCTAAATGATCTTTGTTGGTATTTGTTTATTATGCCAAATAAACATCATTTACAGCTTTCACTTCTGCTGGTGTTACCTAGAATTTCTTCTGGTTGAGAAAAATTTGCCCACCCAGACACTTGCAATGGATTTAAGGTGAAGGAGAGGAGTTTTAGATGGGATATTGGGGAAAACTTGATCCCTGGGAGGGTGGGGAGGCCCTGGCACAGGGGGCCCAGAGAAGCTGGGATCCCTGGCAGTGCCCAAGGCCAGGCTGGATGGGGTTTGGAGCAGCCTGGCCTGGTGGAAGGGGTGGCACTGGATCATCTTTAAGGTCCTTTCCAACCCAAACCATTCCACAGTTCCCTACATCCCTGGAAAATGCAGTAACACAAGAACAGAGACGTGGAGCTGGGTGGAAAGTCGGTGAGTTTATGAACACCTCCACTAAAACCCAGCCTAGCAAAGCTCCGCTCAGAGCCCACAGGAGTTTCACCTTTGCAGGACAGCAGAATGAGGCCCGAATGTGTCCGAAGGAGGCTCTGGCACTGGGTGGGCTCCCAGGGTCTGGTATCCATTAGAGCCCAACATTCTCCCAAACCCAGGGATTAATTCTCCTGCAGGAACCTGAGCAAAGCAGGAGCAGCTCAAAGTTAATCAAGCACTGATCCTCCCAATCCACTTAATCACAGCCAGCTGCTACTTAAAGCCTGAGAAGAGCAACATCCCCAGGGCAGCCCTTTTGGAGGAGGGGAGAAGCCATTCCGAGCACCCTGGATGGGAGAAGGGCATTAAAAAGTTAATAAAATAAAAGTTAATTCCCTCAATCAAGGAGGGAGGGAATAGTTCTGGGAAGTTCTAAAGCTCCCAATATTAATTTCTTCCCGCCTTCCCAGCTGCTTATCCCTGGAAGGCATTTGATTTGTACTAAAATATTTGCTCCTAACCCAGGTTTCCTCCCGCAGTGTACACAGGCTGTGCTCTGCCCGAGTCTTGCCTGTGGGATTTTTTTTTCCCCTCTTTCATTCCAAGTGTCTCTAAAAATCTTAAAAACCCCGACCACGCCACTCCAGTTTACATTGGCTGCATAATCTTGTCCTCGTTTTTTTTTTCTTAATTTTTTTAAATTTTTTTTTGAGGGATGCGTGGCCTCTAGGCCATGTCATCCTCTTGGGCATAAAGTTGTGCCTCTTGTAACAAATGTGTTATTCCCCATTTGAACTTTATTGGGCTGGAACGTTTGGAGGGGTTCTGACAGGATTTGAGGTGTTTCAGCTTCCACTGAGGAAATCCCTAAGTACATCGCAGAGGCCTCTTTGCAAAACATTTCATGGGATGGAGGGAAATGCTTTTCTTCCTGGATTCTGCTGGGGGAAGCTGAGATCCTGATGGATTAAGTGACTTGATAAAATCACCTGGAGCTCGGGTTTAAATCAGGTTTAAATCCAAGATGAATCTGCATTCCCCAGTTTGCCAGCCCTCAGTTCCAGGCTGGAGTCGCTGCATGGATGAGGGGTTTGGGGGTTTAGGTGTGGGGTTCAGATTGGTGGAAGGACACTTAATTATCAATAAAAACGCATTGAGACATCAACCTGGTCCCTCAGGAATTTAACAATTCTCTGGAACCAGCGTTTGGAAATAATCCATGAGATCTGATTGTGAGAGATGGGATGGGGATGGAGCAAAAGTCTGAAGGCTCTGCCAGTGGAAAAGCTGATTTCAGTTGGTGTCCCTTTGTCCCCACCAGCATCCCTGGGAGCTCCCCAGCAGGACTGTGCTGCATCCCCACGGGGATGAACATCCAGGAGCAGATTTCCCACTTGAGTCACGATATTATGACACAAAACTCCTCTTAGTGCCTCACTCCAACTCCAGAGTGCCACAAGGCAGTTGTTTTCTAAAGGAAAGAAAGCTGTCAGCAGCAGCAGCTCCCTTTCCTGCTGCTGCACTGCCACTTTTCCATGGATCTGCAGACGTTTTTAAAATGCAGAGCACTGCTCAGCAGTTCCCCGTTGCTGATTTTACCTTTGCCAGGCAAACACATTCCACAATCCTTCCCCTAATATTTGGTTTTCTGCAAAGTTTTCCACCAGAGAAATATTCCTGCGTGTTAAAAAAGCAGCATTTTTGGACATGGCACGGTTTTTTTTCTTAGAACAGAAAATACCAACATTTTAAACAAATATTTCTGGTTTTATACTTTCTCTCTCACACACACACACACACCTGCACCCTTATGCTTTCTCAAGGTATCATGATATGGAAAAACACCCTGGAATCATCAGCATTCTGCTAAAAATTCATGGCTCTTTTGAAGGCACCTTGTAAAAATCAGCTGGGCTCTATTTCGTGCTCTATTTTGAAAGCATTTGCATGATTTCAGGAGTTTTGTGTGGCAAAAATTGCCACTCTCCTGCTGACAGAACACCTTGACTAGGGCAGGTTTGGGGGGGACTCTACCAAATTCTTTGGGGGTGGAATCTTCCACGTGGCTGCAAGAAAATCTGATTAAAGTGGGGATTTTTTTTTTTTTTAATTATTTCTATTTATTTTTATTTATTTGTGTTTCCAGGTTGCTGTGTAATAACTGCCCCCGAATTAAGGAGCAGAGGGGCAGGGGGGCACGGCCCTGCCTCGCCAGATGTGCTCTGCGGTGCAGATGTGGCTGAGCATCCCCCCCAAAACCATTCCCAGGGGGACTCATTTCCAGGGGAGATGTCCTTGGTGAGTGACAGCCCTGGTGAAAAGCCAGGCTGGGCTTCTGGGGACAAATCCTGTCATCAGCCACCAGTCACCAGGAGGGCCCCAAATGGTTTCAAGGAGCTGAATGTGTTTTTCATCCATCACGGGTGAGATGATTTAGGTGGAGGGACATTAAGGAGGTGGAGTGATGCTCAGGAGAGACCTGGAATATTAAAGGGTGCAGCTTTGCTCTAAACTCCCCTCATAAGGTCGTTTAAAAAGTGATTTATTATCTCCACACACCTGAAAATGTCTGCAAGGCTTGGCCAGACCCAGAAAAGACATTAAACATGTGCTCAAATGAACTCATCAAGGCAGTGCTGCTCAACTCTCCGAGCTGAGGACTCACTGAGGACTCACCCAGGTTGTTTTAAACTCTGCTGTGTTTCCTGTAGCCAAAATCACTGCAGGCCTTGTGTCATCCATCTGCACCTCCCACCTCCTCTACATCCTTGTAATTAGTAAACAGCTCCAGCCCAAAGTGATCCTCCACACATTAAGGTTTGCAGAATCCTTTCAAAATTATCTTTGCCAGGATTTGTTCAAGAGAAGCTCCTGGATCCCTGGGAGTGTCCAAGGCCAGGCTGGACAGGGCTTGGAGCACCCAGGGATAGTGGAAGGTGTCCCTGGCTGTAGCAGGGGGTGGGACAAGGATCTTTAAGGTCCCTTCCACCCCAAACCATCCCATGAGTCTGTGGTACTAAAATCAATAATGGTTGTTGGACCGAGCTTATCTCAGCTCACAAACTTGGAGAATTTCAGAGGCCTTTGCACACCAAGATGTGCTCAGATGGGATGTGGGGAGAAATGACAAATCAGAGATGGGATTTGGGGGGAAATGATGAGTCAGAGATGGGATTTGGGGGAAATGACAAATCAGAGATGGGGTTTGGGGGGAAGTGATGAGTCAGAGATGGGGGAAATGCCAGCCAGGGAACTCCTCTGACTGCTGGGAATTCTCCTGGCCAAGGCTTTCCACTCCTCCTGGGCACAGGGGAGAAGCAGCACAAGAAACTTGCCCTTTACAAACTCTGCCAATCCCCTGCTCCCACATGTGCCTGGTGCTCGGTGAAGGAGCAGGAAACATGGATTTGAGCCCCTGGAATTCCCACCCCACAGCCCCGAGCACTCAGCCAGGGACAGAGGGCAACCCCATCCCTGGCAGAGTCGTGCACTGGGAGAGCTCCCTGAGATCACATGGAAAAGTTTAACACTACCCCTGCAAGCTTTTGGTGCATGGAGGCTGGAAAGGAAAAAAAAAAAAAAGAAAACCCTGCAGAACATCCTTAAAATGTAAAACATCTTGGTCTTTTAATAATCCCATGCGGTATGTTTTCACTTTAGCAATAATTGTATTTTCTTTTTGCGTATTTTATTTAACAACATTTCAGGGCCCAGCTAATCTGTTCCATCTGGAGAGGGAGTGAACAATGTGCTGAGCACAGGAACAACTCCCTTTATCAGGCCGGGCTGGTTTGCAGCAGCAACCCAACACCCTGGAGAATTCCCGGCAGGAATTGCAGTCCCACCTACCCTGGGCACCTCTGTGCTGCCATCAGCAGGTGGCAGGAAGGGGCAGAAGGAATTTGTTGTTGAGTTATGTCCGTGGATTTTACTGTTGAATTTTGTCAGGGGGTTTTATTTTTGAATTATGTCAGGGGATTTTATTGTTGAGTTTTGTCTGTGGATTTTATTGCTGAATGATGTCGCTGTGTTTAACAGTAATTGAGGGGAGATAAACCAAAGTCCTTCAAGGGAAAAATAACTGAAGCTTGTGGAGGTGCATTTATGGCTTTTATTACCATTCTCAAACCAAACAAAGCAGCCTAAGTGGATTAAGGGCTGTGATGGCTGACATTTAACAGTCGTGCTCAGCATCTTCCTCAGTCCCTCTGGCACCTTGGGATTCACCTGGAGCAGAGCTCCATGGGCAGATCCCCGCTGGCAGCCTTGGCCATGGAAAAGGAAAGGTGTCCGAGCCTCCAGTGCCTCTGCCACAGGAGCCAGGCAGGGGCAGCACAGGATTTATGGGAAGAGCTTTCCTGCTAGCAGAGCTCACCCAAAAGGTGCTGGGTGTCACCAGCACAGAGCCCCCAAAGCACCCCAGAATCACCCCAAAAGCTGCTCCCTATTCCGGAGTGGCACGGCCCAGGTGTGGCTGCCAGAAGGGTCCCTCCATGCTGCCCTCCCCAGGAAAGGCAGGAGTCCCTGGTGGCATGCAGCACTTTCTGGAGAGGATCATCCCCTGCTGTTACTGAGCAGTGACTCCAGGCTCAGCACAAAAATGGAGAAAATCAGGGTGGGCAGACACAAACAGGAAAGGTGTGGCTGCCCCTGCCCCGGCTGAGGTTTGATCCTGCAGGATGGGGAACACTCAGGCTGACAGAGATGCAGAAATGAGCCTGGACTAGTGAACAGCTCAGGAGAACCTGAGGGTGGAAAAGGAGCAGGGAATTCCAACGTTTCCAGAAGAAAAGAGGCAACTCTTATAGTAGCAACTTGATTTTAAGCCATCCAGCTGCTGGAATCCACGGAGCTGGGAGGATTATTGCTGCAAGTCCCTGGAGGAGGGGAGGTGGGAGATGCTGGGGAGGCAATTGTTTGGGATGATCTCATTTCTGATGTCACTTGGCAGTTTATTCCTGGCATATCTCATCACATAAACGCTGCTCTTCTTATTCCCCACCACGTCCAGAGCATCGCGTTCGATTTCCTGTTCTTTATCATTTTTGCATTACCGCAGAAATCCCACACTCCCCATCAGGAGCAGCTTGAATAAAAAAATCCAGGGAAGGAAAAGAAAACAACCACGCTTGGAGGCCTCATCTCCAGGCACGGAGGAGTTCCTGCTCCCTGCTGACACCCACGGAGCTGCACACATTTATTGGAGGCGAGCACACACTGCGTGGGGGGCAGTGTTTGTTTCTCCACCAAAATCCTCTCAGATATTCCTGCGGGGACCATCTGGAGCTGCCACGGTCACAGGGCAAGGCAAGAAACTCAGATTGGGGCACAAATAAGAGGAGGCCACCCCTAACCCACAAATATTCCACGGGGGGACTGTGATTCCACAGAGGATGGGCTGTTACTGCTTTGTGAGGTGGATCAAGAGGGATGCCAGTTCCTCACATATAAAATATCTTTAATACTGATACCTTAGGTTTGAACTTTTATATTTTTCAAATCCTGCACTGCTGGTGTGACTCTAAAGTTTTCTGTAGCTCGTTCAGTGCTGTTCTCTATGCTAAGATAGACATAACAAAACCTCTAACTTGCCTTTCAAGGACACCCAGAAACAAGAACTGTAAAATTCATCTTGGGGAGAGGGGCAAGCTTGAAATCACATCCTTGGCTGAATTCTGCTTGGTGAATTTATGTTGATATAAAGGTGTGAAGCTCTTGTGAGCTGTCATTGTCCATTTTAGGATCCACTGAGGCAGGACCTCTGGACCCTGAAGTGTGCACCTGAAGGCCTTTCAAATAACTGTCTCCTTTTTTCCTTTATTCCTGTCTAGTCTCTTTTTCTAAGTAGCCATTTAAGGCAAAAAAAACAAAAAAAAAAAAAAAAAGAAAAGTGGGAACGGGCAAAGCCAGGTGGAAAAGTGTGGCTTTCTCTAAGCACCTCAACATGACGAATCTATTCCTGGGCATCCCTGAGCCCCCGACAAAATCCACTCCTCCCTCCCCAGGAGCAGAAATTGATTTCATATCCCATTTGACACTCCATTTCTCCCTCCTCCCCTGCAGCCAGGCCCCGGCCGTGGCACAAAGGCCTCGGCTCCGTTTGCTGCCCTGCTCCTCGGCCTTTGTGCGCGGGGAGGCGCAGGCCGCGGCCCCGGCTGGGAACCCCGAGCATTGAGATTGCTCACTGAAGCTTGCCCGGGGGCTGCAGCCCCAGGAAATCACTCCTGACAGACTATTGTTGCCAGGGGGGTTTCTCTCGGGTTGGTTTTTCGGGAGCGGTGTTGGTTTTTCCTCCCCCGCCATGGATTTGTAGTCCCGAGGTGGGGCTGGGAGAGAGGCTGAGGGGGGGAGCTGGCGCTGGGCCACTGCACCACAAAGTGCTTTCAATGGCCACATTCCCTCTTTCGTTTTCCTTTTTTGATTATCCCGTGGCTCTAAATATGCTGATGAGCTTGGCATCTCCCTCGGGTTTATCCAGCTTACCTGGGAACTTCCCTGCTGGAGCATCCCAAAGCTCCTCCATCCCTGTTCCTCCCTCTCCCTTCATCCCTGCCTCATTTATGGCTGAATTTGCACCTCATCCTTTGCCCTTTGGAAGATCTGGGCTCGGTGTTCCCTGCTGGCTGAGCCATCACCTCAGGAAGGAGAAGGAACAACCCTGGAGAGCCACACTCTAGCGATGCCTTAGGTTTTAACTTTTATATTTTTCCAATCCTGTACTGCTGGTGTGACTCTGAAGTTTTCTGTAGCTCGTTCAGTGCTGTTCTCTATGCTAAGATAGACATAACAAAACCTCTAACTTGCTCTCCAAGGACACTCAAAATAAAAACTGTAAAGCTTCATCTTAGAAGAGAAAGGCAGACTTGAGAAAAATCACATCATTGACTGAGTTCTAGTTAGTGAATTTATGTTAATATAAAAGTGTGAAGCACTCGTGAGCTGTCGTCCATTTTAAAATCCACTGAGGCAGGAACCTCTGGAGCCCAAAGTGTGCACATGAAAGCCTTTCAAACAAATCCCACCTTTTTTCCTTTATTCCTGTCTGCTCTCTGTTTCTAGGTAGCCATTTAAGGCATCACTAGGAAACCCTTGGATATCCAGGAAGAGTGGAATAATGCTTGGTGTCTGCCAGGTCTGCCTGAAATTATACACTGACAGCAGAGAGTAATCAATATTCCCAAAATAAAGCACAGAAAGAGCATCCTGTGATGTCATTGGGGACATGGGACACATTTGTACCCTGCAGATCTCACAGGTGGCTCGCACACACTTTACTCACATAAACATAATCCACACACACGAGGAATTTCAGATATCAGACAGTTTTAGACAGCAGAACCTACATGTGCTGCTGATAAAATCATCACACAGGGCTCTTCAGAAGCGCTTTGGCCTGAAAAGCAAGGGCAGGGGTGGCAGAGGTGACACCACCAGGCAGTGAACACGATTTCTGTGATGCCTTCTTGAGCTTGAAGAGTTCCAGGTCTGGGCTTTCCTTTTCCCTGCCCAGCCTCCATCTCCATCCCATGCAGGAGGAATTTCCCTCGCCTTCCTGGCCTGGCTCTCTGTGTTTCAGCTGCATGTCCTTCCTCCAGGATGGATGCCAAAGTCCCAGATGTGCAGGAGGGGAGAGGAACACCAGGACACAGAGGAGCCTGGGCTTGGATTTCTCAGCAAGCACTTGACATCCCCATGGTGCTGTTTATTTCCCTAAAATCCCACCTGTGCACTGGGGCCTTTCCAGCCCAGCTGGGAGTGAGGCCAAGGGCTGAGGAGATCCATGAAGGCTCTCACACATTTCAAGGGCTGCCCTGAAACTGCAGCTTGAGATAAACCTTCCCTTCCCTTCCCTTCCCTTCCCTTCCCTTCCCTTCCCTTCCCTTCCCTT
>VZTN01022938.1:296-47591 GCA_013400515.1 Erpornis zantholeuca
TAATAGGCTCATACTGAGGGAAAGGCAAAGTTAGACATTAAAAAACCCTCCAATTTAAGGTGAGCAGAGTGCCTCAAGACCTTTTGGATTCTCCATCACTGAGAGTTCTAAGAACAGACCACAGAAGCAAATAAAAAGCAAAACAAAACATTGTCAGGAAAGGTTGAACACAGTGCTGGTTCTGCCCTGAAGCAGAGTGATGGCCCATTAAGACCCCTCTGCTTTTACTCACACCATTTTTATCAATTCCTAAGCACAGGCATTTCCTTTGTGTTTTTCATGATGCAGAACCTGCTTTCATCAGCACATTACCCATAGACATTCAGATAAGCCCAAAGCACTTTAGCATAATCTGCAGCATTGTGGGGGGTTTGAGGTTTTCAAGCCGTAAGTGAAAGCTGTGTTTTTCAGAAAAAAACCCCCCACTATTTTTTCTACTCTTTTGTTTAACCATTTTCCCTGTTTTATCTAGAACACTTATTCCTTTCAGCTGCACTACCAGTTCACCTTCTAAAAGCTACAGGAACAGCTGAAAATGATACAGTTCATAAAACTACATTCTTGGCTATTACTGAAAATGGAGCAAAATTGTATACTATAAGTCCATTTTACAAGTCTTTCTGTTAGGAATATCCTGTATTTCAGATGGTAAGAAAGTGACAAAAGTAAAAATCTCATTCTGTATGGTCCACTGCTACAGACTGAAAGATGACCCACAAACAGCACCCATATGTTTTCTCCCACAGAGTGAGTTATAAAAATGTTTCCTTCCCAAGAGACCCTGCCAAATATTTTATATGTATTATGGCTCCCATGGTTGTTTCATGGAATTGTTGCTTGTTTTTAATTTCTTTTCTTTTTGCAAACAAGAATTTCATTAGCCCTTACATCTCAATAATGCACAAAGACCAAAGATTAAATAAACCCCCCAAACAATATGATCTTAGTATTTTCCAGACATTCGAGTGCTCAAGTCTACAAATGATTCACCCAGAAAGCTTCCATAAAAGGATGGAAACAAAAAGTACAAAGAACAGAGAGCACTGTGGGAGTGGCTGTGAGAATGAGGATATTAATTCACATTGCATTTAGTATCAGCATTTAATATTAGTATTATCTGAAGTACTAAATTATCTGATTGATAGGATCTCCCAACAGGAAAGCTTAATACACTCTAATAACTGTTTTGTTAGCAGAAAGATTAATTGTACCAAGAAACTGCTTTGTAAGAATAAAGGATGAATTTAGGCCAAGCAAGTGTCAGGGACTCCCTCATTCTGAGCACTTCTCATGTATCAAGGTGCAGCTTTGCAGCAGGGACACAAACACATGAAAGCCACACCTTTCAAAATGGCATGCCCAGCAAGAGATCCAGAAAGGGCATAGGTTTTTTATGTCCTCATGTGTATAACAAAACAATTTCACCCACTGAACATACAGTATTTCTAAAGAACAATTCAGGATTAGCATTCAGATGACTGAGCATTTAGGCCACAGGAAAAGCTGACTGTGGTAACAGTTTTGAGTTGTGCACTGTCATCCAGTGAAGTTCCACTTCATCATAGAAATTTTAAGTTTTTACAGTAGACATCAGTCTCTGCTTTGCAGTGGTGCTCTTGTTATTGTTGATATAAAGTATTTTATTCCTAAGCACATATTTTCAAACTAACTTCAAATATAAAAATTATTCAACCTAAAAGAGGATAAAACTCTTAGAAAAGTCAGAGCATTTGTCTAGGAATTACATACAAGGCTTTTATAGATGTAAACATTCAGTCACAGTAAATGCTTGCAAGCACCCAATGGTAATTTATAGAAGTTTTAACAGTACAAGCATGTCCTATATTTTATAATAGAGAAGGTGCAGAAAGGAACTTATATTGGTAGTATCTTATTTCCATTAATTTTGAAACCAATAAAATTCAATCAACATAAAAACATATAAACCTATCACAAAGTGAAAAAGAAACATACTATTTATTCAGAAGATGTTTGTTCCAGACTGAGTCAAGAAAGCTGGATCATATTACCAGAGAGAGAAAGATTGTGTGAGTCCTGAAAGTAAATCATGCAAGTGCTCAAGGACAAAATTTCTTCTATGCATTTATGCTGTTTTATCACTGTTAAAGTACATTAGATGTCTTTAAAGTACATTAGATGTCTTTAAAGAATGTCAGTTTCTTTCAAGAACAATCACCATGTATCACTTGAGTTTGAGTTACGTTACTTAAAAGTATCTCCCTGTAAGAATAGTAAGCTGGACTTGAGCAGTAATTTTTTCCTGAGCTCCCCCATCTGTCTATTACAGCCTGCAATTTTTTCATTTCAGACAGGGAAAGAGGGTGCTGATATTGGCAGTTACCACCTTTTATAAGCCAAGCTACTGTATTTCATTATTATGAAACTGTCACATGGGAAGTCATGATCTCCTATAAACATAAGACTTTTAAAAACCACACACTACAGCCTGAATGAGAAGTGTGAATGTTATATATACACTTCAACAAACAAATGCCAGAAGGACAAGCACTTCAACCTTGCTAAAGAGAAAAGCTTCAAACACTGGATACATTAACTTTACAAATACAGTATTAAAATGATCACAACAAATAAACACAAGATAAGGTTCTCAGCAATGAAAATCGGTGATTTAGTTTCTCTATTAATACCTAGGGTCACCTGATACTTTCAGTTTTATCAGAATAGGATGGATAATTTCACATTCCACTTTACTTTGTGTCCCTTGGATGAAAATTCTCCTGATCACCACATGTACAGTTATGTAACAAAATCAGCAGTGCAATGTTGGCCCACAGGGCCATGCTAGTGTGGCCATAGATCTCTAAAACCAGAGAGCAAAAGTACGAGTGGGGGAAGCAACACTTCACTTTGAGTGACCCTAAAGGACTCACTCAAATTCTAGCAGATGCAGACACACAATTTCTAAGATAATTTAATAACCCACAGGATGAGAAAGAGCACTGTGTGTTAATCTGTCTCCCTATTAAAAAGACAGAGCAGCCACCCTAGAGACAGAACTGTTCATTGTGTATTAAATCACTACCAGCACGTAATTCTGTATTGGCACATGAAATGAAAGAAGCATCTTGCAAAAAGGGTAAGTTTCCATTGCTTATTTCCACATTAGCAGGCTGCAGAAGAGGGAAACAAATAAGTACCTTACCAGGAATATTAATTCTGACATTGCTTAATTTCAAAGTGTTGACATTTTATACTATTTTTACATACATATGCACTTCAATTCTGCCCAAACCACTTGCTTTTATAAGCCAACAATAACAAACATGAAAGCCTCGTCTCCAGTACTGGTTGATCACTTTTCCACTTGGGATACAGCCTTTCTTCCTTTAAATAACAAATGATGGCAACCAGCAATAACAGCCACCTCCTCATGCACAGGAAGCTCAACACTGTCACTGATGGGATCATTATTTCACTGCTCCTACAAAGAAATTGCCTTTATAAAAGGAAACACCCTCTCAACTAAAGAAACATTTGTGGTACATAATTAGAATGTGGTGATACTGGGTTCCACATATTATCTGCTATTTTTCACATAAAACTCAAATATCTCACTGGCAAAATACAAAAAATTCACCCCATCAGCATTCCAAATTACCTTAAAATGTTTTGTATTTAACTGAGTCTTGTAAATATGGATTAAGATGAAAGTTTTACTAAATTATGTATCCAATTGTTCTTGATGAGCTGCTGACTAAAGAAATTTTCTTTAGAAACAGACATAAATTGGATACAACTAATGGATATAAACTGGATCTCTTATTCCAAAAAATATTGACCACAAGGTCAAAGATTTTAAAGCTTGTGACTTCTATCCTAGTAATATAACACTATGGACCTAGGCAATACTTTTAATTATTTGTACATGAGCAATGGACATGTTTTACATGACACTAAGTTACAGAAATTCTGCAAGAAAATTAGAGAGGGAAATAAAGTATTGTCATGAATTTCTAAGGAAAAGCTTATTGCAATCAGCCTTCAGATCCTGTAACACATAAACCAAGGAGATATCATTTTCCCACCCCATTTTCTCAGTTTCCTCACCAGCATATGCTGTCTTAGCACATGGTCTGCAAAAATATCTTCCATGATAGAAAAAGCCATTTTGAACATCCCAGACATTATCAACTTGAAATTTGGTCTACATAAAAAAACCCCAAACACCTATTCAATATATCCACTACTGAATTTTACCTGTTTTTAAGTATCTTCCTTATATAAATAGATTTACAATTATGTTATTAAAAAAAAAAAAACAAAAACCAAAACACTTTTGCTGTAGGAAATATGCTAAGATAACTTATAAATGCAACATATAAAAAGTCACAGGAATTAATTATATGTAACCTGAAGATTGGGCTTAAAAGTACATAAATAAAACCTAAACAATTATTTATCTAAAACAGTCATCTTCAGGTTTGCTTTTCAAAAATAAAACAACTAATATTATAAATTAAATGGAATTTAAATTCCAAAATAAATTTAAGATTACAAAAATTGAAGTGCAAGTTTCATTTTTTCCCTAAAATATAGAGCACCAAGTAGAGTAAGTTCTGCACCCAAAACCAAATATTTGGAAGTCAGCAAAACAAACTCAATGGGAGGTTCCAAGTCTTTTCAAGTCTTTAAACTACTGAAAGACATTCAGTACAAAGATTTGCTTCATTTGAAACCCTGACTTTTAAGCAATCTCAACAGTCCTCACAGCTGAAGCAAAATCTGTGAGGCTGAAATAACCCTGCAGCTCAAGTAAGGAGGCTTGAATTTTACTTCAAAGACACCACTTCCTTTCTATCTCAGTGAAGCTTTGGGTAGAAAATAATCAAAATCAACTTAGAGCTGCAATCATACTCCACATACTTAAAGTGTAAGCAGACTATAAATTTGTAGGGGCCTTAAACTGAGTTTCCTAAAAATACTCTGAAAAATTTTCCAAAGGTTGCCTGACTTTTTCACCAGTTTAAAGACATTTTCTTCATATACAATCCAGTCTTCTCTTCTAGACAATACCAGTTTGCAGTCCAAAGTGGTACATCAGAATAGCTAAAGCACATGAAGCATTATTCAGTCACCATACCATCTCCTCTTGTTTTTTTGTTTATTTCCTTCTGGAGGAGAGAAAAAAGGCTGAATATGATGGTAAATTTTCTTCATGTTTAACAAAATTTATTTAAGAACACAGTAGGGAAGTGCCCTTGGTAACACACAAGCTGTTACCTTTTGTTCCTCTTATGTCAATACAAATAGACTTGTATCTTCTGTCTTCATTAACTCTAGAAGACGCCTAGGGTAATCAGCAGAGTTAGGCTAAAATAAGGTTTCAGAATACTGTTGAAGAGCCATAAAATTTCTCTCTCCTCACAAAATTTCACCTCTTATTTAGAGAAACTTATTTTTTTCCTGAGTTCTATAGGGGACAAACACAAACTATCTCCTAACTCAGGAAAATTAGGAGATTCAGTCATTCTTTACTCACAAAAGACTTAGGAACTGACAGGAATATCAACCACATTACCCCAAGGTGGAGTTCTGTTCAGTAACATGCACTTTGAAGTAACACAGGCCTTGTACATCAGAGTGGAGGTTGGCAGCAACTGTTTGCCACCCAGGATTTTAAGCCACTGGAAAGTGATGTATACCTTGCCATTTGGCAGCCCAGGAAACAGGTTCCAAAGCCATTTCCCTAAGAGGACTCGCCTAGGCATTATCATACAAACAAATCAAAAGAAGCAGGGTAACCTTGCTCAACAGTAAAATAAAATTTTATATGTATAATGAGATATAGATCTCATTATCCTCAGTAAAGCTGCCCTGCTAGTGGGGGAACAAGGGGACACTTCTACCCTACGTTACAGCAAAGCTCTCTTTATTCCATCATTAGAAATTCTGCTCTGGGGTAGCACCACTTTACTACCTCCTGTCTTCCTGAACTGCAATTTCATCTAATTTCATCAGCTGGGAACCAAGCCCAAAAGCCTACCAGTTTTACTGACTCCACAAAGAACCCCCCCATTGTTAACAACAGCAATAATTTACATGAAATGCAAACACTACTCTACACTCATATAAAAGCAATCATTCTATGTGAAAACAGCCCCACATCACAATTCTGGAATTTATGAGATTCCAATTTTACCAGCTGGAAAATACAATGGTTAGAAGGGAAATATGACAGAGCTAAAACCCTGATTGTACCCATCACTCTAATTGAAAAACTAGATCTCTAAATCTTCATTTTGACACTTTCAGTTACACCCTTCAAGCCAGGATCTGAATCATGAAATATTAAAGCTGATAAGATGGTGAGGCTGCAATAGTCAAAGCTACTTTGCAGCTAACAAGAATCTTTCCACATAGTTTAAGTTGCCGGAAAACAAAACTCTGTCTCACCTATACACTGGCTCCAGGAGGGCTGTGTAAAGGCTCAAAATATCAACTCGCAGAACAGTTTTTCTGTTCCTTCCAGGAGCTATTTTTGGAGGGAATAAGCTCAGACATCAAAGGATTTGGGACACTGAAGGGAAACAGTTTATGTGCCTCCAGCTGGTATCTGCTTTGTGTTTAGGCCCAAAGGATACACCCTGCTACAGACAGCATCTTTCAGTGCTTGTCAACTGGCAGATTATTTAAGACTTCTCAAACTACTTTCCCAAGCAAAGATTTACTTGGATTTGATTTAGCATCTGAGCTTACTCACAGAATTAGTCCCAAGGACTTGCAGCTTTGGTTCGCCTGATTCCAGAAGCTTGGCCACCATATGAAGGAAACTTTCCACAAATGGCTTTATGCTTTGAGAATGGCAAGCCATTAGAAGTTGGTCCAGTGCCTCCATGGCAATTAAAACATAACTGAAAATTAATTAGAGAGACTCATGTAAAGATGTATTACATTTATCATTAACTCAATTAGTTCAATTTAGGATCTTACCAGAGAAAATAAAAAAGAAAGAATGGAAGGCACATATTTACCATTGTGTAAAAATTACACTTAGAACTATTTCCTACATCCATATTTTCTCCCTTTTAAAATTTTTTTTTCGGGGAGGGGGCGTGGTGTAGGAGGGAGGGAAGGACAGAATTGAGTGTTGGCCATTCCCCCTTTCTACAAAGTTACAAAAACAGCTTTGGATGTCATGAAGGTCAAAAAATTATGGTCTGTGATGGATGTTGCCTTTCTTTGACAATTCCTGCCACTTCTTAGGCTTCTTAGAAAAACCAGGAGCTGTCCCCATGACAGACACAGCCAGCTCCAAGACCGACCCACCAGTTCCCAAACCTGAACCCCTCAGGGACACTGGAAGTGCTCACAGGTAAGCAGATATCCACAGTGCAGACTATGGAGGACTCCCTGCCAGAGCTGGAGCAGAGAAAGAAGCTGCTGCCCATGGACAGGCCCTGCTGGAACACTCTCCTGGCAGGCCCCATGGAGAGCAGCCCATTGCAGGGGCTTTTCTAGGAGGATCTGTGCTCCCACAGGGGACTATGCTGGAGCAGCCTGTTCCTAAAGGACTGTACTCTGAGGAAAGAAGCCATGCTAGAGCAGTTCTTGAAGGACTGTCTACAAGGACAGACCCACGGCTAGAGAAGGGTAAGAGTGTGAGGAAGAAGGAACAGGAGACACAAGATGGTACGAGCAGACCACAGTCCCCATTCCTAATCTGCACTACTTGGTGGGGGTGGAGGTAAAGGACTTGGGAGGAAAGTTGCATCGAGGAAGAAAGAGGGCTGGAGGAAAGATGTTTTACACTTTGCTTTCATTTCTCACTATCCTACTCTGTCTTTAATTGGCAATAATTAAATAATCCTCCCCAAGTTAAGTCTCTTTTTCCCCATGATGGAACTGAGTGATCTCCCTGTCCTTATCTCAACCCATGAGCTTTCTGTTTCTCCATCTGGCTGAGCAGAAGGAGTGAGAGCAGCTGGATGGGCACCTGGCAGCTAGACAAGGTTAAATGACCACAAAGGGGCTGTCTTGCCTTCCAGACTTGATCAGAACAAACATGATGAAATTCCATGACTTGTTAGCATCTATTTTTAATGCTGTAACTTCTCTCCTTACCCATAGCGATGTCTGACCACATCCCTGCTCAGCCTCTCTGCCAGGTAAGCCCCAATTCGATCCAGCTTCTCTGGTGCAGAAACTGCATAGAAAGTCAGCTTCTCCATGTCGGCTTTAACAAGACCATCCTAAAAACAGAAATACAAAATAGAAAATCAAAGAGTTCATAGGAAATCTAAAGCTTTCCATGGGTTTTTCCTTTTTTCTAGTTAACGGTTAAAGATTAGAGCCTTACAGATGGAAATAAGCTACCGAAAAAAAACCCCAAACTTCTGAGCACAACTGCCATTAGCTTAACTGCAAAAATCAGCAACATTATACAACCAAAATATTTTTAAAGGAAATGAAGCAACTAGCTTGCTCCATCATTTTTTTTGTGAAGAAAGTGATATTCTACAAGAAGGTATGTAGTGAGATATGTGACCAGTTCTAAGACACGCTTCCTTCCTACTAGCACAATGTAATTTTTTTCTGTTCCCATCCTTCCCTTTAAAGTATATTCGGTGTATAATTTTGATAAAATATACAAACAAGATTGTATTTTAAATATTTTATACTGCAGTTTAAATATTTTACTTCTTCTGTGTCAGATCTTGAGTAAGGCTGACCCCCAGGCACCTGAAGGCTAATTGTCAGAGCAAGATCAAAGATCAACATATTAGTTCCAACATGAACTGTAACATGGATCTGCTCAGATGAAGTTATAGTAACTAGCAGGCAAGCAGGATAAGGCTTTTTTTTAATCTTTTTTTTTCCCTGGAAGTTCGTAAGAACATTTATTTTTAAAGTAAATTACTTATGAGCTTTTAAAGCGCTCATTATTGATTAATGGACTTTATCAAGAAAATCTTGATAAAGAAAATAATTTAGAGAAGGTCTGCAACTCAAGGCAAACATCATGGACTGGCTTGTGTCCTACACTGAGCCAATGAATATTTACCAAAGCAGAGACTAAGAAGTGCCACCTCAGATCTACTGAGTAAGATTTAAACTAGAACACTACAGTTGTAGCAATTCCAGGCGTTTCCACACTTGTATCAAAAACTAGATTAGAACAAATAAACCTATAAAACCATACTGTTCCAAGCATTCAATATACTGTATACACAGAAAACATTTCCTTTAAAGCCAGTAATACTCACTTATATAATCACTGGCACTCAGTAACAACACAATTTAAAAAAAAAAAGCCCACATATTTTGTAACATATAAGCCAAATACTATGCGAACATGGACTGTTCTGCTTACTTCTACTATAATAAAAGATATAAAAATTTGGTAACACACTTAAAAAAATAGAACAGCAAAAACATAAGCTCTTGATCAGTCTGAACTGTCAAATGATTATGTGTAGATATAAGCATTACTAAATGGTACAGAAGTTATTTATTTTCACAGAGAGTAAGACTTAGTCAGGCTTTAATATAGCTCTAATACTATTACAGTGAAATGAAGAAATAAAATTGCAGATGAGCACCTGGAGAAATTTAAAAAAAAAAAACCATTAGAAAAACCTTTTTGGGTCACAAGTCTACCAAACCTACAAAAATGTTCACAGTCAAGTGTTAATATCCTGTAGAAAACCAGAAAATGTTCACATCTGCAACCACAGATGTGGTTCTAAAAAGTGATCAAGTTAAGTGCTACCTCTGCAGCAGAATACCTTGTTTAACTAAATCTCTGTTTCTTTGTGCAAAACATACTAATCTTATTCTTCAGTGTGCAGCCCTGTTTTGGAAATGGAATTAGACCAGATGATTTATATTGGTCCTTCTCCAGATAAATTATTCTACTAACCTCTCTTAAAGTTATTAAGTCCTAAAGCAGAATTTACAGTAAAATGTTAAAAGAGAAAAGAAAAAAGAAAATTTTAAAAAATTGCTAAAGCACTAGCTATAACCACAAATTTTCAAACACCAATCCCTTAAAATTTTTAAGTCATTACTCACTTTTGGATCTTCAGGAAATATGTTGTCTACCAGACGCTTGTAGCGAGGTCGCAGCGCAGCACAGCAGCAGCAAACTCCTGCAGAAAGATTTACCCAACAGGATTTAGGATGCAGTTCTAGGGACTCATTTGAAGGGACAAGCTGACAAGCATGGAGGAAGAAGATAACACTGAATTCAGCTTGCTATCAGCAATAAAGCAAAATCAAGGGAATTGAAAGTGAGCAAAAATAAGTCAAATAAGCAACACAACTATCACATTATAATACATGAGAAAATATGCAAGCATCTCAGGTACAGAAATGCACCTGTCATCCATACTTAAAAACATGAAGAAAAGGTATATTAAAATTGAGTCATATAAAACTGAAACTACTTTATTTATGGGTTTATCTTCATTCTGAATGACTGTTTCAAAAGATCCAAAATTGCATTATGTTCATCATTAATCCAAAAAAAAAAGAAAACAAAAATGAAATCTGTTTTAAAGGTACCCATATAAACCAATACAAGCCATAATACATGAAACAAGCTCTGCCTTCCTTATCCCTTACCCTTCCTTTTACTGGGCACTGGTGAAACAACAGTCACTTGAAGTAGAGAAATTAATTTGCTTGATCTCATTTCTACTCTATTACTAATCCACATAATCAGAACAATGCATGTAACTTCAATTTTATTATTTTAAAAGTTATACTGCCTGCTCTTAAACCCTGCAAAGTATTGTTTGGTCTTTTTTCTAGCACTTAGAACTTCTAGAACTTTGGAGTTAGGTTAAAACTCAGCACAAAAAATAAAAAAAAAATGGAAAGTTCCTAGGTATCTGTCCAACTGTTTACCAGGACAGACTTACTCCCTTTTAAATTCTTTTTTTTGACAAATCAGGTTTTAAGTATTTCAGTGGGCATATTATCAAACTAACTTGCTGGTCAGGCCTCAGATCAACAACAAAGCAGCTCTAATGCACAATAGCCACTGAGTAAACAGTAAGACACTCAATAATAATATATCAAGCATACATGCAGATCATGTCTTTCAAGTCTGAACACCAAAGGATTCAGAGTAGCTAAATGCCTTACAAATGTCTTGTTAAAGGTACCCATTTACTCAAGAAAATCTTCTAACACTTTACTAAAAATAGTAAAAAATGCACACCAATAAAGGGTATATTGGCAGAAACTTTTGATGATTACAATTTATCTGCAAATGCATCAATACTTGTATTTTTTTACTTAAGATGTATAAGTAATCTTAGTGCCTTGTAACCATATTTATCAGAACATCTGGAGATTCATGACAAAGACCTCCCTTTCCATATTTGTTTTTTTATTACAAGATTCCACAGGAGGAGACCTTCTCCCTCTATTACATGTTTTCTGATACTATTTGTCTTTTGGATAAAATTTGTTTTCTGCTCATACTTTGTCAACTTAATACCTGCTATTTATTTAATCAAACACAATTATTGAAGACAGATCTATGATTTTAAAACTGTGCATTAACTCCAAGTTCTCTCCAATGCTCTTCAATTCTCCCCAGCTCATGAATTAGAGAGTCCTGTACCATCAGCAACATCAATGCTGACTTATGACTTCAATACATAATTATGGAAACAAAAAGCACTCAAGGAATAAACAGTTGGAATACTGAGAAGTTTATTACTACTGTCAAGTTCTTCACACTACTCCTGCCTGATGATCTGCTCAGGGAGGTCTAAGAAGTGTAAAAATCTACATTTACATAAAAGTTGAAGGTATGAAGTAACTAAAATCAAAGTTCTTTAATATACCACTGGAAAATGTAGGTTTGAAGAGAGGTTAAATTCCTACTTTACTTAAGATAGAAATAATTTAGACGGTTCTATAAAAACATTCTATTGAGAGCAATGCTGTGCAACATTTTAAAAGTATGTAAAATCCTAGCAAGAAAGCAGTACTGTATTAGTATCTACTATATCATTCTGTATTGGGAAATTCAAGTAAGACCATCAAAATCCACAAAAAAAGACATAATATTGCTAAATATTTCTTATGTTAGGTATGCAACTCTGCACTTGGTTCAGCAGTCATTGTACTTGGTGTTCCTACTTGATTTTCAACCTTACAGTTGACAATTAACTTTGGTCCTCAGTAAACAGTATGTTTGATTAGTACTAAATATAGCAAAATATTCTAACAATAACTGGAGCAAAATATTTTGATACAACTAAAACATAACAAGAGCAGGAAAATATTCCAAAATATTGCAAGATAGGAAATTAAAAATATTTTTAGAATTACTTTCTCCATTAAGTGACAGAAGAAGAAAATCTTTGCAAAGAACTGCAATTTAAATTTTTAAATGGTGTTTTAAACCCGTGTTAATTACATAAATTTAACATTAAATCTAGATAGAGTTACTCCTTTGAGATGGATAAGAAAGATCAGATAACAGTACCAACTCATTCTGGCAGCCTTAACAAAAGGTTTCAGTTAATGGAAACGTAATACTGTTGAAATACTGCTCTTCAAATTTATGGTACACAGTGAATTTTGACACCAAAAGAAGGCCTAACAGTAAGTATGCCTAAGACTGGAAATTTTCTCCTCATCTTGGGTTTTGGGTAGTATCTCTACACTGCTATGTATTTAATTATAGAACTGTTTACATGGAAAAAACACATAAACCTGTCAAAAATTCTCTATCATCAAAGTATAAACCTAGAATTAATATGATGTTAATACCATCAAAAGAACTTCCTACATTAAACAGAATATTCAAGTATCAGAAAGTGAGATTTAATCTGTCAAAGCTTTCAGCCTCCCAGCAGAACACTAACAGAAATAAAACTGACAGGCATTCTAAACAACACAGAAAAAAATGACAACCAAAAGCAAAAACCAAAACAATTAACAGTCATTACATGGATTTTGTGGAAAAACTACTAATCATTGCTCAGTTATGCCATTTTGATATAACCATGGAAGATTAATAAAATCATAGGTTTAAAGAATGTATGAATATAAAAAAAAGGAAAACAAAACAAAATCCCACAAAAATAAAGTCAACAACTTACATTAAAAATAAACCATAAAATTTAGGAACATTTTACAACATAGATCACAAAGATGAATCTTGTAAAAGATGGATAGAAGCTGAGTAATTGAAAATGGATTCCCTACTACTTGGATACCAATTTAACATAGATAAAAATTTATCCAAATAAACACATTCGTTTCACATAAATAAACAAACTCTTTTGTAGGTCTGTAGAACGTAGTCAGGTAAAATGAACCTTTTCCATTTTATGCAAGTTTATTGAGGAAAAATCCTATGACAATTCCTTTTTAATGTCATGCAAAATGTGCATTTTAATGGCTCCCCCTTGCAGATATCTTTACATTACTTTATACAAGTAAATATAAAGGTTAAAGCAATACCTACAGACAATTTCACAATGTAACATGATAGTTAATGTAAAAGGTTTAAAAAATACTTGTTTGCTTCTCCAATAGTGGGATTTTTATCGAGTTCAAATATTCACATTCTCTTCTGCTAAAGGAATCCTATAATCTGCATTTTACATGTTAAAACTGTACACATTTACCAGCTGCACGGGTACTTCTTTTTACTGTATTTACTCTACACAACAATAGCAGTAAGATACAGCCCCCGCTATCAGAAAATGCTAATTTCACCTACCCAAACACATACATGGTCTCGGTTCAAAAGCAGAATTATAATCATAGGCTTTTTCTTGCTCAACAGTTGGAACTTGCACATACTGCCTCATGCTGGATATGAATTCACTCTCGGAGAACTGTCTCCTTTCCCAGAAATTTGCTCCCTCACACTCGCAGAGACGCGGTTACTCCCGCGAGGGCTCTGCAACACTGTAAGCTTATCTGATCAGCTCAGTGACATCTGCATAAAGCCACCGTACACGTGAAAAACTTCAGTATCAAATTCTGTTAACAAGGCCAAGCACAAGGAACGAGAAAAGGATAAAAGATACATTGTCAACGTGCGATTCACAGCTCCTCGAATGAAACCGCAGACACAGTTTCATTGCTACAACTTGCCTGGAACACACAGTTCATTATTTCTCTGACTAGAAGCAAAAAAACACATAGTTTCAGGAAAAACTATCTTCAGTCAGCTGCCACATATCACTGTAGAGTGATAAATATTTTAGCAAAACCTACTCACTTGGTTTTCCTGGAGAACGGACAGAGAGAAAAGTATTTAAGGCAGACTACTGACCAAAAAGACTTTTTTAAACAGAAAGGTTTACATCTAAGATCAAAGAAACAATCTAAAAATAATGAAATTGACATTATATCTAATAATACTTCTGAGATTAGAAAGCAAGGATTACAGAATTTATAATCATTAACATGATTGTGACACATCAGGTAGAAAATCAATTTTGACTTAAGCAATTCTGAAGTTACTTTCTGGCTCCCCATTAATTCTCAGCATTTTATTGTTTCACTTCCTACGTTACATCCACTTGGGCAATTCAAATGCAGGACTTTCATACAGATATTTTAATAAACCCTGGAAATTGTAAGTACTGTTTTTAATAAAAAAACAGCTAATAATTTCCACTACATGAAAATTCCACACCAATTCTAGACTTAGGAGATTAGTGCTAATAAACTCAGAGAAAACAATGAGCTGCACAGAAACTGTCACCACACAGCTTACTACAGAAAACCCTATGGTGTAAACTAGAAAAATGCGTATTACAATAAAGCTGTATTTCAAATTAGTGTGTCTGAATACTTGTGCTACATCTTACTCATACAAAATTGCAGGAAAACAAAACCTTCAAGGTGGATTGAAACATAAAACACTAAGTTCTGCTCAGCGAGTTTAAAATTGCCACATTATTTTCTTCTTTATCAAAACCAAGGAAAAGGGAAAATAAATCTCCTGTTTTATCTAATACTGGAATTTCCTCCAAAGTTTTGTACTGTCATCTAATATTGCTGTCAACTGTTTGCACAGCATTAATAACCTGACACAAGATTTCATGCTAACTCACTGAATATTTTTATTATGTCCCAAGCTTGGATCTGGTCATCCCTAACTTTTATTTTCTATCTTCCAAGCTTTTTAAATAAAATCTTATTCTATCAAAAAATGGTATGATTAACATAGAATTTTCAATCTACAGTAAAATGTATGTTTTTCTAGTATCAAGAAAGAGCAATATTAAAATTACACTTGGTTGCTCAATGTACTTAAATATAACTATGTAAAAATTCACTTGATTTTAATACATTGAACGGTCATTTTACTTATTTTTCTGTATCTGAGATAAGAAATATAAATAAATTTCTTTCAAATATCCTGATGAAAGTGCATAAAATAACACTTTAACCATAACACTTACTATACCCAGTTATTTCTGAACTGTTAATATCAGTTGATGCATTTAATTCAGAACTGACTTTCAAGGGCATTCTGATTCCACTATGAAAAGGAGATCAGACATTTTATAACAAGGAAATTATTCCAGCCATATAAGGGAGTTAATTAAAAATATTCTTCAACCTGCTATAAAAAGAGCAACTGCTGTAAGGACGTACGGATCAGCCATTGCAATGTCCCTGGAATGCACTCTCAGAGGGCACAGTGGACTCATCATTTAGACAGGATGAAGTCACATCACCCAGATGAGCCTCTCCTCCCCTCCTCTGAGTGCTAGCTGACTTCAAAGTGGCTGGTTGGCAGCCTCTCTCCACCAAAATGCACCAAAGAAAAGGTTCAACTCACAGATTAATTTTTTGTCTTGAGAACACAGTATTCATCTTGATGTGAACTTCTGACTCCCATGACAGCAAACCCTCAGTAACACCTAACAGGGAAAATTCCATCCATACCTAGGTTTGGCAGTTTTACATTTGTTTTTAAAAATATTTTGGTGCTCAGTTTATTTGAAACAAATGAAAACAACACCCAGAAAACCAGCTTTCTCTTTAAAATTTCTTATAGTAAGCTAAAAAGTGAAAGTTAATTCTGGTGTGATATGACTTCAAGAAGAGTTCTTCTAAATCGGAATCAAAGAATCATTAATGTTGGAAAAGACCTCTAAGATTATCAAATTGAACCATCAACCCAGAACCAACACCATGTTGGACATTAAATGATGTCCTGAAGTGCCATATCCCCACATCTTTGAATGCTTCCAGGCATGGTGACTCCACCCTGGGCAGCCTATCCCAGTGCCTGACCATCTTTTCTGTAAGGATTACCTTCTTAACATCCAATCCAAACCTCCCCTGGTGTAGCTTGAGGCCATTTTCTCTTGTCCTGTTTCTTGTTACCTGGGAGAAGAGACTGACCCCAACCTGGCTCCAGCCTCCTTTCAGGGAGCTGTAGAGAGTGATAAGGTCCCTCCTGAGCCTCCTTTCCTCCAGGCTGAACACCCCCAGCTGCTCCTCACAGGACTTGTGCTCCAGACCCTTCCCCAGCTTGGTTGCCCTTCTTTGGACACACTCCAGCACCTCAATGTCTTTCTTGCAGTAAGGGGCCCAGAACCGGACACAGGATTCAAGGTGTGGCCTTCACAGGGCCAAGTACAGGGGGAGAGTCACTGCCCTGGTCCTGCTGGCCATGCTATTGCTGATACAGGTCAGGATGCCATTAACCTTCCTGACCACCTGGGCACACACTGGCTCATGTTCAGCAACTGTTGACCAACACTCACATGTCCTTTTCTGTCAGCTTTCCAGCCATTTTCCCCAAACCCATATAATGGCAAGCTGGAATCAGCATGGAGAGATGCACACCTTGCTATGGGGAAAAGCATGTAAAAAAGTTTGACTATAAACTTTTTGTGAAAGCAAGAAATGACAATGAATGTGAAGATACTAATAAGAAGTAGGAAAAAAACCCAAGCTAGTCAAATAATGCTCACCACCAAGCTTGTTCAATGAAGTATTCTTTTCAGCAGTAGCAATTAAAACAAATACCCCAGGAAGATATCATCTTTACGATAGTGTGTTTTAAAGACTTCTAATTGACAGAACACAAACAGTCAAACACCATGAACAGTTCTGCCTTTCATATGCTGACCCTGCCTTTCACAGTCAGCATCACAAAAGAAACTGGAATGGCTCCTGAAACATGGGAAAGTTGCCAAGATGTTCTACCTCCTTGGTCAAATCTGCATTATATTGTAGTCTTTTCCGCTTTTGAAGCTGTTGCTTCCCTACACCAAAAAACTGATGGAAGAGTGTCAAACACTCTTTACTTTTGGAATTTGATATAGATTTTGTCAATGCTACACATTTTCATAATTTGAAGAGAGGTGTAAGGGTGGCACTGACAAACTGACCATCACCTGCACTACATATGGCAAGCCCACTTCAAACCAGTGAGTAACTGGTCAAGAAGTACCTAGGGTTTCAAGACTTCTTAGGGGGTGATAAACACCTGAAACACTGTGCATTGAAAAACACGACTGGAAAGACACATGAAGAATTTTCCTGATGACTGCTACTTTTTCCATTTTCTTAAGACAATGCAGTTTGCTTTCTTAATCCAATTCAGAAGGATGGAATACAGCCATAGTGATAAGAACTTCCAGAATCTTAAGCTGCTGACCATCTTTTTCTTCAGAAAAAAGGATGCTCAGAACAGTTGTGTGACCTCCCCATCACAAATATCCTTTGACTGCAGTAGGTAGGCTGCAGTCCACTCCTGCAGCCTACCTCCTTCTCCCCTCCTGCCCAGTGGTGCCTTGCAGCTCACGCTGCCCAAAGACATGGGGCTAAAACAGACCAGAAAGTAGGTACCACATTGTCATTTGATGAAAAACAAGGCATGAGAAGCTTTTTTTGAGTGAGAAAATGCATGTATGCCATGATTAAAAGTCCTGATGATGAGGAAGCAAAGGTTCTCTCTGGAACCCTCAAAGCTAAAGGAGGGTTCCTAAGCTTTGCTCAGGAAACTAGATTTTAACTAGTTCAGCATATACCACTTTAAAAGACATGTACCAGTTTAAAAGACATGTAAGAGTGTTGTTCTATATATCCTTTATTCTAATAAAACATCCCAAATACCAATAAGCAGAGCTTCAAAACCAAGTTTTACCTTCATTTGAGCAAACCCAGCTACAGACTTCAGTATACATACACGGATCTTGAAAAATATTTCTAATGAAAATAAAAATTGTTCTGTTTTCAAGCAGTTCAGCACTACATTACATAAATTTTATTTCCTGCACACATACGCAGTGTACACAGAAAGTAATGTAAGAAACAGTGGATGAAAGTGTTTCTGTGAATCTAGAACCATACTGGGCTATCTACACGGAAAAAATGGTGAAACAATTCTTCTGAGGCACATATACAGAGCTCAAAACATGACAAAGC
The DNA here is from genome assembly GCA_013400515.1 of Erpornis zantholeuca. Classification (NCBI taxonomy): domain Eukaryota; kingdom Metazoa; phylum Chordata; class Aves; order Passeriformes; family Timaliidae; genus Erpornis; species Erpornis zantholeuca. Next base: position 18,714 of record VZTN01022938.1, read on the forward strand.
ATTTGTTGCAGTAGCAAAAATGTTTAAACTCTACTGGCATTAATGAAAAACAAAATGTTAAACAAAACTGTTGTAACATTACTTTAAAAAAACAAGTCACAGAGGATACTTCGGTGTCAGAATTCAAATTCTTGCTTAAATGTCACCAATCTTCAATTAAGTAGCCTGCTTGTGTCTATTCCTACCTGTCTGATTTTCCTAGAAAGCATTTACAAAATGAGATATTGCCATTTGGCAATACATGTTTCCACTAAAAGAAAAAGGATGTTAAAGGAATATGGAATCAAAAATTTGAAAAAAAAGTCTCTTTACATATTGTCAAGAACAGGTTATTGGAGCTGCCAATACACTCCATTTTATGTTTTCCTTTCTCTGCAAACAGCTTTACCTAGTTCATTCTGCCCTCACAGAAGAGAAGCTTTTGAACAAACCAGCAAACAGAAGTTTATGTAACAACTTTTCAATTATTCACAATTTTAAACATAGACATGAAATACACACATTTCACTGAAAAAAACCCACCACCTTCTAGGTTAATCCAAATTATAAAATATCCTCCTGGTTATCTTTCCCATTAGCTCTAAAGAGCACTTCATCTCGAATACAGTTTCCCCCCAGAACTGAAAAGCAGCTCTTCTCCCAAACAGTGGGACATAAGGTTAGAATATATGCCTATCTAGAACCACATATCCCAGCTGACTTAAAAGCAGTTTCACCCCTCCTGTAATGTCTGTCTAATGAGTCAAAGAAGAACACAGACACTGTGGATTTGCTCTTCTGGGCACCTTTCAGCACTTAAGAGTACTGAAAAGTACCTTTACTACCCTTTACTACCACAACTTCTGTTTCCCACCAAATTGAACTGGCCAGCCTAGAGGATGGTCAGTGTAGGAGACAGACACCTTTGTATTTATACACATGCATCTTGTTAACCAGTAAATCTTGGGTGTCTCAGCTTTTTATAGAAACCAGACAGGACATCTGTGGGCACATAGGCTCACTGGCTCCTGCAGCAATCCAGCAGTTCTTCCCCACACCCAGCACTTCTAACCACACTGCAATTCCAACATCAGACTCAATTTGCAAAAATTATGTTTTGTCAGTTCTGGGGAACTTCAAGCTCATGTCTAAACCAATGTCAGTAACAAATCACAAACTCATTTAATAAAAATACCACAAGCACATAGAAAGTCTTGAAAACAGTTTGCACTGCATTTATTACAAGACAAGAGAACTCTGCTAGGTCAATCATGTCAGACACAGATCAACTATAATAACTATTCATGTTTTATTACATATAAAATTCCTAAGTAGGGTATCAGCATCCTAGAGTCCCGTTCTAATCAGTAGACAGTTACATTATAGTTTAATGAACACAAGAAAATTTGTTTTAATAGCATAAATTATTGAGTATTTGTTGGTGCACTTCTAACAAAATATCCATGAAGCATTATCTTCACCAATTTCTTAACCTATTAACAGCTTTACAAAAGTATCAAGAAGGAGTACTGATTTAGCATAATTATATAGATAAGTGTTAGATTGGAATTCCTTACTCATTGTTATACTAAGAAATGAGTAAGCTTTCTCTAACCACAATTAAAGGCTCAGGGTGCCCATTTCCAATCAAAGTACAGACTGTTATCAACAAAACACTGTAACAGGTCCAAGTACAATTTAGAATCACAACTGTTCTAGTCTTGAAAAATGAAAGGACTGAGACCTTTAAAAGATCTCAAGCTGGACATGAAAATGAAGGCTGACTTATACAGGGGCCAACTATTTTTTGAAGTCTTGGGGTCTACAAGTTGTTAGACGAGGAATCACAGAATTGTAGAACATTCTGAGTACAAAGGGATGCAAAAAGGATCACTCCTGGCCCTGCACAGGACAGCCCAAGAATCATGCTGTGTGCCTGACAGCATTGTCCAAATGCTTCTTGAACTTCTGGCAGACTTGAAAGCATCTCATTCATCTACCTACCCCATCTTTTATTCATTCCTGTCTAATTCCTGCATGATCTTGAATAATGTAACTTTCTAAAAATGAAATAGCATTTTTTGAAAACCAAGAGTAGTGTACACAGCTAACTTCCATCTTCAGCAATTCAAAAGTAACATGATTCCCTAGAGAGCCACTGAGGTTCATGGTGGCCAAGTGTGGAAAAGAAAGTCCATGTACTAAGGAAAGGGAAAGCCAAAATACTTCTAAAAGTAGTTCACCCTGGCTTTTCCAGAGACATGCATTTAGTCATGTAATGGGAATCTTACACCAGCTCCCCAAAATCAATTTTGCTTTGTTGTCATGCACAAAAAATAGGACACTCACATGCATAATCAGCATGAGCCTTCTTACCCTTTCGTCCCATGATTCAGAAATCAAGAGCAAACAAGGCTGCACATGAAGATTAATCGACTGATAGCTGCAAAGCGACTTCTGTAAATAACAACGATAGCCATATTTTAATAAAGCCCAAAAAAATGACTAAGCTACATTTTCACATTTGGTGAAAAGGCCACAAATAGTTTAAAAGCACACAAAGGCTTTGATGGGCACCGAATGAAGTTCATCTCTAAAGCACTTGAATTTTAATGTTAGGTGCCCAGATTGTGTGCACATAAGCAACAACAGCTGAAAAAAAAAATTCTTCAGACTTCGACAAGGAATGGATGAAACACAGTTGTTCACTTCTTGGCCATGTTGAAGTGTGTTCCAAAACAAATAGAAGAAATGGAAGGATGATTGATGGATGTCTTGTCTTAATACAAGTGATTTTGACTCTCTATGGAACTGCTCCTACACATTAACTTTCCCAAATGAGGTTAGAATGATGTGTACATAGAAATTACAGCTAACAGAAAACAAAAGGAACCCCTGCTCCAAATAACAAATCTTAAAGAAATCCACACATATTCATTAAATGTGGAAGCACCAATTTGATGGCACATGAAGTTGCTTAAGGTACCACTAGTTAAATAAACAGATGTACAAAGAGCTAAAGTTTTCCAGCTGCAAGTTCCTGTTTTGTTTCTTTCCTTAGCTTAATCAAATATATATTTGGAGAAGTTACTACATCTTCTTTTCAATGTAGAAAAGACAGTTACCTAAATATCAGCTGAAAAAGCACTGTATCTAAGTGTTTACATAAAGTATTTCTTACATATTATTATGCACAGAACCCATACTATTATTAAAGTTACAGACATTCTGAAATACAGTTATTTCCTTTTCTGGCCTAGGTCTAGCAAGTGGCAAACAGCTGAAGGGAGCCCAAACCTTGACTTTCCCCTGGCAACTGTTTTCCAAGTTCTCGTGTTCCCAAAGTTAGGTTAGTAGTTGAAAAGGACATGATACAGGGATTCTGATGCTTCTCATCCTAAGATGCCAGAATCAGGCAGCAAATAATTTCAGATACCTCCTGACGTAACTCTTCTGTAATAGCTGAAATATGAAAATGTTACAGAATTATAATCTATTTAACACAGTTTTAAGTAGTCAACAATGCTGTCATAAAAGTAAGAGGGTTTCTCCTGCCTATAAAATATATTAAGCAACTACAATATATTAATAAAGTACTTTATTAAGTAACAAGTCCCATTTTAAGGTGTGAAGGCTACATGAGAAACATATTCCAGATGAGGAAAAAAGTATGCTGGATGGAAAGAGTGGAGACAGTAATTAGTAAGAACTATGGCTTCATTTTCACTAAAAACATTAGAAAGCTTAGCCCTTCAAATATTTATATAGACACATTTAGGAACACATCTCCAGCCACTGGTATTTCAGAACTTTATTTCACAGGGAGATAAATCTTCAGTTCCCATTACCAATCTTGTTAATACTTACTTATTATATATACACAATAAAAACTAGAATCACAAAATAAAACACAAATAGATAAATAAATAAATAAATTTCCCAAAATTGTTGAGAGATCGGAGAAAACCAAAATGAGGAAGTTATCTGCCGCTTAAAATGTGCTAAAAATGTTAAATGCCAGTTAAGAATTCACTCATTTCAAATTCCATTTCAAGTGCTGTTTTGCCTCCTACACTTGGCAAGTTCTGTTCACATATAAAATTATAATTTTATAAGTTTGATCGGTATTTTTGGGTTTGAAGGAGGGGTGGGTCATTTATTTCTTTAAAGACTATGAAGTAACACACAAAAGCAGTAGCATGCATGAATACAGAAATTAACAAGCACTTGTTGCTTGTTTTTTTCCATCTTCTGTTTGCTTTCACCTTGCACAAAGCAGGCAAGCCACCAGCATGCTCCACCTGCTGTCAGAGGAACAGCCTCTGCACAGACAAATGGCAAAAAGTGTTTGGCCAAGGAAACAAAATGTTATGTAGGTTAATGAGAAATAATCTGCACTGAGCATGCTTGGAGCCATTCTGAAATCACCAAAAAGGCCTCTTCACCGTAACCAAGAACAGGCCAAATCATGGAATATTTTCCACAAAGCTAATATATGTACCTTTTAAATCAGAATGGTCCCTTTCTAACTGGCAAATATCTGACAGAAGAGTGTAGGAGGAGTGTTAAATTTCACAGCAGTAATTCAAAGGAAGAATGTGGGAAAATTAGATTTTGCAAAACCCTTATTTTTATTTATTCGTTCTTTTAATTTATGTCACAGTCAGTCACAAGGACCTGCTAATCAGCTGCCAAAAACTATCTAACTAACAATTATTATTAACAAAACCTTGAACACCAAAGACATAATTAAGTATGTTAATGGCATAAGCCAAAAGAGAAAAGAACAAGCTATGAAGAAGTTTTAAAAAGTCACACATAGAGCTACCACAAATAAAATACATTCTTGCAGTCAACAAGTGCTCTTACCTGTGCTACACATAATTCTTCTAGTTCAAACAATTTCATTTTATTATAAAAGCTGCCTTTAAGTTAAATATTTAATTGAAGTCAAGGAATACATCCAGTAAGCAGGTTAGCTGTTTCTAAAAAAGCCTCATTATCTACCAAGCTGTGTTTCAAACATCTGATTAAGTGTGAATATCCAGAACATAACGTTCAAAAAGAAAAGAGTGTTCAACAAATATTTTGGTATGACTTAGCTATTGGTTTTTCTCCTTAGCAGAAGCATTTGTAACATTTCAATCCGAATGCAGCCAACAAAAAAACCCTACCAAAACCACCCATGTTCCAAACCAGAAGCATGCTAAATGAAATTATCTGCACAAATTATTCAAGGGGGAAATTGAGAGCACACTAGCCAAGTGAGAAACACATACTGCCTGTACTGCAAAGGCTATCTGGTTGTAAGTTCTTTGGTTCTGCTTTAAAATAAAAGCTCTGTTTAATCTTTTACTTCAGAGTTCTCTGGGATAATGCGCAGTGTAAACAATTACTAAAACAACTGTGGCTCAAACCTACTCCTCCTATATTATAATAAAAATGAGGAAACACATTTGCTTCCTAACATTTCACAATTTGCATTTCAGCTTCAGCTGAAGACACCATCCATGTCTGTAACCATTTGCATCAACACCCATGTTATTTGCACAAGAGAAAATCATAACATAAATATTAAAAGTACAGGGAAAACGTAGTCCTTGGCAAGATACAAATACTGCAGCAATGATAGAGCATCAAACCTCCATTACAGATGTCAACACAAATGCCATGTCATGGCTGGTTAAAGCCAAGTACTCTTACATCTCAAGGTTAAGAGAGCAGACTGAGTATTTTCTATTTGGGCTACCACAACTGCATTGAGACTAAGATCTTAACATTTTTTAGGACTCAATGCAGCACTAATGCCTACATTCCTAAGTGTGATAACTAAGCAGAAACATCAATAGAAAATGTGATAATCCAAATATGTAATGAACAAGTCATGCAGAGCCCAGCAGCCACAGCTGAGCTGAGGTTCAATGAGAAGAGCATCCATCACCTCTGGCTAATGACCACCAATTCATCTCTCCCTCTCTCAGTACCACAGCCCAGTTCCAACTACTATCTGTTTTTTCAGTTAATTTTGAAGGACTTAACATATTGCCCTGTAAATGCTTCATGCACAATAATTTCAATACAGACTTCTAAAGTGTCACAAGGAACAACTGAAGTCCCCAGAGAGACCAATTAAGCTCTTACTCAGTCTTTATGTAATACCAGTATCTGGACTTCTCATGATATTCCAGTTAGACCTCTACATTAATTCAATTACTGTATTTAAAAAAAAAAAAAAGAACAAAGCAAGACCATAGTGGATGAGGGAGTTGGTCAGTATGACCCAAGAACTCCAAAAACATTTCCTGATAACTAGGTATTATTTTCTACTTCATTTGTAAAGAACTCATTGTAACCTGACAGAAAACATTTTTGGAAAGCAACTCGGTGTAACAGCCTTTTCTAAGTTTTATTCCTAAAGACAGTCAATGCACTTCTTGATGTGTGGGATGAGAGAACTCCGTTAGAAAATAAAATAAAACAAACACACATAAACCCCCCCAGCCTTTAGAAATAACAAAGTTTTTAAGACTTCAAGGACAAATACTTTAAGATTTCAAAGTAACACGGTAGCAGCATGCTGTTTCATCAATATGCTCTGAAAAGAATCCTATGGAACCTTCAGAGAAGGCTAAATTAGCAGACAGATTTCCTTTTCACATGCAACAGAGCTGGATTCCTGAAGGCTCTATTTCTATTGATTAAAAGTACAACCAGCCACAAAAGGATGCTTGCTTGCTGTAAAATTCAATCTAACCACACTTCTTCATTGCCATAACTTTTGGAAGTAAAATATTATGAAAATTTCACAAAATTATTTCACAAGCATTCTAATACACACGTCTGCTCTTCCCTTCACCCATGCACTTAAACTCATTAATACAGACAAAGATAAACAACTGGCTGGGTAGTTCTGAGTGTCTCGCTACAGATAAATACTGCAATCACTTCTCTTGGTCCCCTTTAATTCCCATCTGACTGCAGTAATTGAAACTCTACATACATTGATATTAAAGACCCCAAACATAAGCACATCTTGTTTCAAAGAAACAAAAAAAATCTTACTTTTCCAGCTTATTTGCATAAAAAAGGCCACACACTCCTTTACATGACAAGTGTGACATACCTTACTTACAGTAAGGTATTTTACACGACAGTGATTCAAACAACACAACACAGAACTACTGTAAGGCACTTTGAGTACCCACAGTCACAGCTGATTACAAATCACAACAAAGAACAAATGCTCAAAGACTTCCTCACGAAATTAAACATCAATGAAATTCATTACAAACCCATATAATTAAAATGCATTCAGTATGACTGGTACTGTAACTTTATGAATACTTCTTTATCCTCTGGATAAAGAAGACTGCTTTATCCAAAGACTGATGTCAGCAATCTTAATAGCAATGGTGTAGAACTTTTTCTAAATACAAAATAGAAAAAATAATTAAAGAAATCATTAAATGTATACATTTGTAACACACTTTATAATGTGATCCTTTGTGTTAGAGAAATCTGCTACTCTTGCAGGTAAATAATTTGATTTGTAGAAACATATGCCTCAAAAATCTCACTTAACTTTTAATGCCAAAGATTTTAAGTCTCATCACTTTTTATCCTAAGTTCTATCTTCTATAAATACTAGTAATTTTCCAAATATAGGACTACAGCTGTATTAAAATATAGCTTTTGTATATCAAAAGTATCTTTTTTATTTTTTGAATACTGCTATTTCAGAACATAAAAGGCAAATGCAGAGCCCATATAATATTACGATCATAAAACTCTTAAAAGTTACAGCAAGCATAATGTTTCTTTTTCCATTTTAATTTTTTTAGATTTTTTTAAACACCAACGGAAATACCTTAACAGTAAACACCCCTAAATATTGTCTTAATGTAATTAAGATAAGAATACTTACTGCTAGGCATTGTTAATCAGGGATCTGTCTTCGGTTTTGCAAAAACATAATAAACTATAAAGAAAACAAACAAACAAAGTCAAGACTAGGTTTAGACAATTTACATCCAAATATGCTCAGTAATTTATGCAGAATGAGCCCAAGCCACATTCTTCAGCTCCAGTACCAAAGAGGCTGTTACCACAGAAACCCAGATAGCCTCTTATCTGACCAGACTAGATGTAGGCTTTGCCAGTTCTTGAAATGCAGTCACTCTGTGCCTTTGATGCCGGAGTAAACATTTTTCTGTTGTGTACTGGGACCTTTCCAAGTGTCACTGTTTGGGATGCTAAATCCTGCACAGTCTCACAGGATGCTTCCACTTCAGACGTAAACCACAGCACTTGCCTGTTAAAACGCCTGTGAGAGGTTTCTGTTCAACACTATGGTGAAAAACCTGTGTGCCACTTTCTAGGGCATTTTTCTCCAAGTATTAAAAAAGGCAGATTTTAGATCAGAATGCAACCTCCTATGCACAATTGCTGTTCAAAGGATTTTTGATGCAATTAAACATATTTATAAAATTACCTCATCTGAAGTTACAACAATCTATTTTGGTCATAAAAGTACCCTAATCTACCATTCAATTAATTATCACTAAAATGCAAATTAAAAATTTGAAGATTTTTCTGTATTAAAGCAGTGCATTTGGGTTTTTCTACTCGCCAAAAGCAAGCTCCCCACAAATGTACCTTTCCACAAATAACAACAAAATCTCAGTTACACACTGAGTGATGCTGTAATCAAAAATAAAATAAAAATTTAAATAAAAGATATTCAGCTAGTAATTGTACACATATGCACACCAAAAAATTGTAATTCCAGAGACTGATAATGTGAGAATAAACATTGCATTTGGTCAACTTATGTTTTAATGACCACATATTAAAGAAATGCTCATAGTTCCTAAAAATAAATTTTTTCTCGCTGTTTTATGTATTTCAATCAAAAGTTCCAATTTGGTGACAGCAACTGGGATTAAAAATAGTACTTCAAAGTAAGTTATTTAAAATATCCCATCTATTAGAAAGCTGTATGTCCCTCTCCAAGGATAGAGTGAGAAGCAGCATAATTTTAGAAAAGGAAATGTGCTGTGGATAATCATGTCCAACAAACACACAGAAAAGCAACATCTCTAGTTCAGAATGTACTTATGGACTTAGCTGAAACATTACAGGAAACAGACTTACTGACATGTAAGAAAATAAGAACACAGAGAACCTAGTGAGAGTTTCAGAAAGTCAAGAGCCAGAGACTCAGAGTCTTTTACTGACCATCACTGGGAATCGGGAATTCAACACATTTTTCTAGAATGTTAGCACTGCTGTTGCCAGCAAAGTCTACTCATTTTTACAAGATTTTTAGGAGACGTTTTCGCAAAAATAACTAAAAAAGTTGCATTATGCACTAAGACAAATAGAAAATATCTGGTTCTGTTTTTAAATAATTCACTCTGGATTTTTAATAATTTTATGATCTGTAACAGGACCAAAAATTCCATATGGAGGTGGCCTGCCTCTACATGCAGAACAGACCACACAATTTCCTCTCCACCAAGTGTTCAATCTCTGTCTCACTTGGCCTAGGAAGAAGTTTAATCCACAGACGCTGTCATCTGTTACAGCAGAACAGAACTAAACTAAACCAAGCCTTCCACCATGAGTCTGCTCAACTTTTGTCACTGAACTAAAATTTTACATAACAGGAAAGGGGAAAAAACCCCACAGAATCTGATGAGGTAGAATTTAGCTTTTAGCTAATTAAAAGAAAGCTATGGAAAATAATGTGATACCACTTAGTTTCATAGTCTAACATCAATTTGTGACGTGAGAGATCATCAGATGCAACTGATGGATGTTAAGTACTACACCACATTTTCTTCACCAAAGCAACCAACTCCTGGAAATTAAAAAGATAAATAAAATCATACCTCCTCTTCTGTAGAGGACTAACAGTTATTGTTTTTCCTAAGGATATAACAATAGTTCTAAATACAATTATAATTGAAGTGCAAAGGTAGTAAATGAACCTTAAAAGGCAGATGAACACTTGCATGACACATAAGAGTTGTTCTTCTGAGGAAAAACTTTCAGTTTCGTTTTGAGAAGATTTTACACCACTTGGCTAGGGGAGGCTAAGAAACCTGATGTCAATTCACTGTTCATCAGGAAAAGGGTAAGAATACACTTTGTCTGACTTTTTTTTCCCCATTAACAAACCTGGGATCTAAAATTAAAGGATAGTTTATAAGCAAAATATTTCTTATTATCACAAAATTCCAGAAATGGCGTTGAAAGGCAAAGAGAAAAGCAGAGATCATTTTCCTGTCTGCCCTAGAACAATGAGCCTCTTTAAAAGACCTAAAATGGAAAGATTTATATAAGCTTGTGCTACAGGTAAAGAAACAGAGTCAGCAGACATGGGGTTTTTTATTTTCTTTCAATAAGCCCTTGTTGTGTTATTTTATTATGTAACACCATAAATGTTTAACTTGATTTTGCATCTTCAAAATTAAATTGCCAGCTGGGCTCCTATTCATTCCTCCAACTTAAGCCAAATAAGGGCAGAAGCTTAAGCACCTCTGACAGCCACACAGCCCAAGCCACGCAGGCATGTACTGAAAAATTAAAAATCCACTGCACATTAGGCTTTTACACCACTTGGTTTCCCACACATATTTCCTCTTTGAAAAATTAATCAATGCCTTTTGAAAGTAGGCAAATGGCCAGTACAATGCAAGATTATGAAATCCCATGTTCATTCCTAAATATAGACAGTTAAGCTCCAACTATAATTCCCAGAACCAAAAAAATGCATTATAAAATGGATTTACATACCACAGTGTAATTCTGGGTAAGTACCTGACTTTAGTCTGAATTAGTTTTCTCAGGTGGAGAAGCAATGCCATGTATGAGGCTGGCTGAACTAACTGAAAATACCCTGCTCTCTTACCTAAGAGAAAATTCAACTACAGAAAATGTGATTTGTTTTTACTTGAAAAAACTAAGTATCTTCAAAGTTGTTTAAAAATTGCATGGTAACTTTGAAAGATTTACAGAGCTAGGCTGGGCAGTTAAAAGTCACTGATACCAATCAAAGCTGTTCCTAACCCATGCTCTTTGTAATTTAAAGACTTTATAATTAGAAGCGAAATCCCTTTTCATTATACTTGAAGTTCAATTGCCAACTCTGGTGAGTATTCTCCCACCTCCTTCAACTTGCATGCAATATAAAATTTGTTCATTCTTTTCTACTGCACAAGTTTGGATCAGAAGTAGAGAGAAGTTACTGTCGCTGTCCATCATGAACTACAAATATCTGCAATACTTAAAACAGCTGTTTAATCACAAATTGTATTATAATTCCATTCTTGTGAGGTTTTTCCTGAATCAGTAATTAATCCCATTCTAGCAGCCTTTTTTAGATAAGTATTAAAAGTGTTATTTAAAGGCTTAAATAAAAGTTATGGATAAGACTTTAGGCTTATCAGGGCAATACAGTCAAGATTTCAACCCCAAACCACCAATTTCTCACAGAAATTTTACCATGCATTTAAGAGCATCAACACCAAGCCTTCCTTCCACCAAGATGTCCTGAAGTTACTTGAGAAAACATTTCAAATTATTTAGAATGAATTACAAATGCTTTGGGAAGTAACTAGCTACAAAATCCCAAAGCCTTGGCTGTTAACTCTGGTTTTAGCTTACCTACTCAGTTCGCACAGCTAACATTGATGTAGCTTTGCAAAGTATAACATCTGGGCTGGCAAAGTGGATTTTGAGATAGCAACTAAAAGTTTGGTTTAAAGTTATAGGCTTTTCTACAAGTTCTACAAGAGCATAGAGACAATCCACACCAAGATCTTTTTTCCGAGGACCTCAGCTCAAAGGACCGCGGGATACCTTTCTGTAGGTATTCAAAAAGAGACGTTGTAGTAGTTTTCAGTAACAGCATTTATGAACCCACACCTAAATTATCTAAAGCATGGCTCCGTGATGCACAATTAACTTTAAAGATGAAGCCACGAAAGTTCACAGTGTCGTCCTCCTGTCAATTTGCATTGTGTTCGGTTAAAGTTTCGCTGTCTTAATGTCCATCTGAGAAAAAACTGCTGAGAGAAATCCCAAAGCCACAACCCTGCCCGGTAAAAGCGGGGGGTCCGCTCGCTGTCCCCAGACCCGCTGTCCCCACAGCTCCCTGGGCGAGAAGCCCCGTCCGGCGGCGAAGAGCCAGCCTGCCAGCCCTTCCGCCGGGACCGTGCACCGCAGCGCCCACAGGGATACCCCGAGCCGCTGTCACTGCGGATCTGGGCTCAGGGGATGCCCCGAGGCTTCTCCTCCCGCACCAGCCGGGCGGCCCGAGCCTCCCGCCACCCCCTCGGCGTCCACCTCTCTGGCTCGTCCTCCTTGCTTCCAAGCGCGGAGAAGGGGAAAGAAGGGGGAGATTGCGACGAGGAGGTGACTGCGAGGGTGAACACAAGTAGAGAGAGCGCTGCCCAGCTCCCTAGAAACTCACCTCAACCACCGCTCCGGCTCGGTTTAGCAGCCGCCATCTTTCCCCCTTCGCCCCGTTGAGTTCTCCGTAGCGCAGTGCACGCCGGAAGCTGTAGTTCTATCAAGAACAGTTCCGTGCCTTTTTCTGCCCATCCCTCCCACACAGAGGGGACGCTAAGGGGTCGCGGCGGATGAAGAAGCGCCCCGACACGGCACGGGGGGACATCTCCGGGGCATACAGTCGACTGAGCACCGCCTGTCACCGCCCGGGCGGGCGGAGGCCGCCGAGGTGTACCACAACTCCCAGAGGCCCTTGCGGCGCGGGCTCGCCGGCCCCTGGTGGGCGGTGTTCTCCATGTCACGTGCCCGATCCCCCGCCATGAGGACGGGTGGGTGCCGCGGGCGGGAGGTGGTGCCGATGGCTCCGCGCGTCCGGCTCGGCGATGGGGCTGGCTGGGCTCCTCTCAACCACTCCCTCAAGGAAGGGGCAGGAGAAGGCGAGCGGTGCTGGACGCTCCCCTGAGACCCGAGTTCAAACGCAGCTATACAGACCGTGATGCCAAACGCCAGTGAAAAATCTGTGAAACCCAAGACAGCACAATCTCTTAGTCTGTTTCCCTCGAAGTAATACTTCCAGCTTCCAAATCTGATGCCTTTGATGCCTGATTTCCCAGACAGGAAAGAGGAAACCTGAAGCATTTCATAGAAACCATTAAGGTTGGAAAAAACTTCCAAGATCACTGAACCCAACCTATTACCCAACACCACCTTGGCATCCAGACCATGGCACTGAGTGCCACGTCCAGTGGTTGAACACCACCACCTCCCTGGGCAGCCTTTTCCAATGTTTAACCAACCTTTCAGCGGAGAAAGTCTTGGTGACACCACATCTGAAGCTCCCCTGGTGCAACTTGAGGCCATTTCCTCTTGTCCTGTTGCTTTTTGCCTGGAAAGAGTGACCAACCCCACCAGGATACAATCTACTTTCAGATAGTTGTAGAGAACAAGAAGGTGCCCCTGAGCTGCCTTTTCTCTGGGCTAAAAACTCCACGTTCCCTCAGCTGCTCCTTATCAGAGTTGTGCTCCAGCCCCTGCCCCAGCACTGTTGTCCTTCTCTGGACATGCTCCAGCACCTCAATGTCTTTCGTGTTATGAAGGGCCCAAAACTGAGCACAGGATTCAAGGTGTGGCCTCACCAGTGCTGAGTACAGGGAGATGGTCAATGCTCTCACACTGACACAAGCCAGATGCCATTGGCCTTCTTGCCCACCTAGGCACACACTGGCTCATGTCCAGCCACTGTTGACCAGAACCAGGGCCTTTTCCACCAGCATCTTTCCAGCCACTCTTCTCCGAGCCTGTAGTGCTGCATGGAGCTGTTGTGACCCAAGTGCAGGACCTGGCACTTTGCCTTTTTGAACCTCATAGGATTGGTTTTGGCCCATCGATCCAGCCTGTAGCCATAAAAGCCCATTTCCTGTTGTAGTAGTTCCTTCTAAAGGAGGACATGTCAATCCATTTGAGTTTATATCTTACACTGGCTTCGGGTCCGCTTATGCTACATCTGTTCAAAACTAGCATTTCATTTTCTTACACTTTTGAAACTACTTGAAATTCTCCTTTTACCAATATTAGAAACAGGATCAGTGTTTCACTTGTGTTCCTTGAAAATAATCCCTAAAAATGTGAAACTGAGGAAGTGAGATGTCTACACGTCTCACAGTTTTCAGCAGTATCCAAAACACGTTAATTCGTGAAAATTGGACAGACTATCACATGTGGGTGCAACTGAGCAAGTTAAAGGAGTAAACTGAAGTCCTTCTTATATGTTTATATGATTTCTTAAATATAGCTTATGGCTTTGCACTCTTGGGGCCAAACATAATGAAAGTGATAAGACACAGTGAACAGTCAGCCTTCCATAGATATGTGTATTGAGTCACTGCCTGCAAAGCAGAACATGTTGGCATTAGCAGGCAATTTATAAGGTTTCTGCCAACAACAGTCAGAACTGGGATATTCCATAGATCTACATTTGCCCTTTGTCCTTTAACTGCAGCTGGTGATAATAATCTTCCTTGTTTCCTGAAACCTAGAGGATAGTTTTAATTTTTTTCCATCAGCCAGAAATCAAATGCATTATTATGGTCTTAAATCAGATGCAGGTTTAGTTCAAAGATCATCCTTCCAACCATCAGCTACAGGCAGTCTGTTCTCTTTACTGAAGCGTTTCATTACAGCTATTTGTCTCATTTTTCTATTATCTGTGCGTAAGGGCATACAGGCTCCAACATTCTCGTCATGCCATATGGTTTCAGCAGAATGCTGGCAAGTAGTGCAGTTGCTAGATCTTACTAGTTGTCTAAACAAAACAATCAGCAAGCCAGGTTGGAGCCACTGCTCACATATATTAAATGTAACCCTGTGACTAACATCCTGATTTCTCTAAAACAGTTTAAAACCAATTTCAGTTGCCTGATACTACTGTTCCTGTTTCTGTGATGAATACCCTTTATTCTCTGAGGGTTTTCAAAATGTTTCCCCCCATTTTTATTGCTTTACAAAGATCTGTGTATGTGGAGTAGCCTTACAAAGCTCAGATAACAGAATAAATACAGTGTTGGGATTGAGGTTTGTTTGAAGACAGCTGATACGTTTTAAAGCAGGCCTCCTTTATGACATTATTATATAAACCATGTGGTGTCTAAGACTCAATAAAAGTCAATAAAGCCCTTAGCATAATTGTAGTGCTGTTGTTTAAAACAACTGTTTTCCTAATTTGGTTTCAAAACAGAGGAAGCAGCTGTAGTCTATGAATATGTATGTGTTGATCTCTTTGAGCTTCGTTACGTGTTACGTAATGGGTAGCAAATTTAGTTGTGAATTACAAGAATTTTTAATTTTAGTGAGGACATCAGAAGAGTGTCTGGACACCTTTTTGTCCAATGCCAATTTTTCATTTACTGTCAGTGAAAGATGGAGGTGATCCTTTGACCACATCTAGGCTGACAATCAAACTACCCAGTAAGATTAAGGAAAAGTTGAATTGCATACATAAAACATTGCTGCATAGCTGCTTTGCAGCCAAACTATCTGGTTCTACTTCCCCTCATCCCAAGCCCATCTAAGTGGACTGGCCATTTTTCCTTAACTATCTCCTAAATCTCCAGGAGCAACAAGAGTTTCTACACACGTTGATCCACATATGCACAAAACTCCATGGCCCCAGGTGATCTGCTTTTAAATGTCTTTAAAAAGCAATGGTCATCATTTTGGAGGAGGTCCAGCAGATGGCAGCAGAAGTAACTGGAGGGAGGTGGGCCTGTTCAGCCTTGAGAAGAGACAACCAAGAGGGGGCTCATCCAGGCTCTGCTCAGTGGTGCCCAGCAATAGGACAAGAGGCAATGGGCAGAAACTGATGCCTAGGAAGTTCCACCTGAAAATGAGAAAGAACTTCTTTACTGTGTAGGTGACTGAGCACTGGAACAGATTATCCAGAGAGGGTGTGGAGTCTCCCTTACTGGATATACTCAAGAACCATCTAAATACAATCCAGTGTCACATGCTATAGGATGACCCTGCCTAAGCACGGAGGTTGGACCAGATAACCCACTGTGGTCCCTTCCAGCCTTATCCATTCTGTGATTCTATAGTAATTATATAAGCAGAGCTTTTAGAATTTTCACTTCAGGAGTATCTAAAGTGTGAGACAGAAACATCTTGTTCAGTAGCCAGTAATAAAATGTGAATTGCATGAGTAATTTGGCAGCAGCACTTCTATGTTTTCTAATTGGATTACTAATTCACCTAAGACTGCAATCAAATGTTCAGTGTTCGCAGCAAGCAGCAAAAAGTACTTCAGTTTGAAATGTTCATGGAGGTTCAAAAGGGTATCAGAAATGATTAGTTAGCCTCAGATGGTCGAAAAGAATGACCTCTTCAAAAACGTTTAGAGCAAAAAAAATAAAGGAAAGAATTCCAAAGAAAGTAATGTACCTTAACAAGAATATAATACAGGAATGCTGCAGCAGACGGTGGTGAGGTGCCGCAACCTTCCAGAAGCGTCTCCTTGATGAAGCCGCTCGGCGGTGCCACACACACACACACCACAATCGTACTAATCTATGCCGACAGCAGAGAGGTGGGAGGGGTCCCTGTATGGCATTCCAATGGAGGGTTTATTGCAGGCAAGCTCACAGAGGGATCCAGGGACAAGGGCAGAGAACAAGGGGGATGCAAGGGTTTAAGTGTGGGGAGTGGAGAGCATCGGGGGCCAATGGCTGGAGGTCCAGGGTACAGTGCATTGATGCAGTTAGGGCTGCCCGAGGCCCACTGCGTCCGACAGCAGACGTCCTCAGCAGCCTGCTGATGCTGCTGTGCAAGGATGGTGCAGCCTCCCCTGAGACAGTAGCTCCCAATAGTTGTTGACTCGCATATGTGGAGGCAAGAAGGAAGGATCCTTTCGGTGGTTACCAACAGCCTTTTCCAGCTTCAACAGATCGAGAGGGAAAGGACCAAGAACAAACGTGTGCATGGGTTTTTATAGGGAAGGGGGGGTGGAGAGCATAGGGACGAATCAGAATAAGGTTCAGGGGTGAGTCCGGGCTTAACTGGCAGGGTAACAACCACTAAGAACATAACAGGGGAGGAACAATGTTACAAGAACCAACGGGGAACCGAACAGGGGAGAACTTTCTAGGGAGGAGGGTGTGCAGCAGGTGGATTGACAAGGGTTCTCTGTCCAAAGGGCGGGGTAATGGGAGGACACAAATCAGGGATCTCCTCCTGGGAGGCAGGAAATGGGCGTGCTCAACACAGAGGGGAAGACACAGAACTGAAGAACAGGGTAGACATGGAAACAAGGGTACAAAGGTACAACTTACAGCTAATGGCTGATTTACAAAGAACATAGCAAAACCTTGATAAGAGAGAACTTTTCAGAACCTGTACACTACAACAGTGCATGGGACCAGGGCCATGGAACCACAAGGGAAAAGGCAGGGGAGCAGCTGGGGAGAAGGGCCCAGTGATGAGTCAGGGAAGAGAGAAGGTTCTAGGGAATATGTAAGGGAAAGAAAGGGGCGGGAAGGGGTGGAGAGCCAAGGGGCCAACCAGGGAGACAAAACTGGGGTACATTTGAATAGAGGAACAAGGGAGCCTGCGAGAGGTTTCCCAGTCACCCTAATCGAGGAGTGACTTGTAAACCACAGTGGCATCTCCCCAGGGTGTCTTATTGTCTCCCTGGGCCTGAGGCCCACAGGCCTGCACACAGGAATGACAGAGAGTTGATTCTGCTTTTATACCCATGTAAGAAGCATATTGTTAAGTTTAAAAAATTCCAGATAAAAAAGGGATAAGGAAGGATACAGTACTCATTAACAGAAATAAATAATGGCTGGATTAGTGAACGTCAATAATCCAATTGCTGAACAGTTATAATACATTATAACATTAATTTCAGCTTTCAATAGTGAAAAAACAGGAGTTTTCATAGCAATGGTGTTGAGGCCAGTGAGCCTGCTACACAAGGGTGCCCGAGACCCCCCTGGGAGGGAAAAACCCTGAAAGTCATTCTCCAAGCTAGGGAGACACAAGAAGCTTTTCTCACAGGATCCCCTGTTCTGTTATGCTGATGTACCCCTGCTCTGCTCCCTCAGTCGTCCCTGCCCTTGTTCCAAAGTGTTCCTACTCCCCCCACAGACCTCTGTTCCTCAGCCACCCCCATCTATTTCCCCACTGGTTCCCATACCCTGGCCCCACCTTTGTACTGCCCCCATGCCCCCTGAGGGTTGGTCCCTGCCCCTACTACCCCATACTTAACCCTTGATCTTCCCATGAGTCTTTGTCCCTGGACAATAGAGGAGAAGTTTTTCAGAAAGAAAAGAAAATAACCCATATTTTTCTGAAAGCTGGTCTTGTCATTAAAAAAAGTAAGGTAAAGGGACCTGCATGGGTCTCCTCCTGCCACAGAAGAGCTTATCTGTTCTGTCAGATGGTGTGGTACCTCTGGGCATTCTCTTTCTCATGTGAATTGGTGAGATAACCCAGGCTGGACATTTGTGCCAGAGGTGGAATTCCCAGCTGACAATGAACATCTGGCCTTGAAAACAAAATGTAGGGAGATAAACTGGAATTTCTGACTGACAGACACTTTACGAACTAAAAACTACACAAAACTTTCACAAAATCAGAAGTCTCCTACAAACACCCTTTTCCCTAAAGTTTGGACTGAAACTTTGTGGTTACTTTCCCAGGAATTGAGTAAAAGGATTCTATGTGTATTCCATCATCAATTCAGTGGTAAACTACATTGACTCCTAATCTATACTATTTCTTCACTGGCTGTAATATAGGTACCTTTTATCATGCACTGTATATTTTGTCAACCAGTAATTCTTTTTGTTTTATCCTGTGTAGTAAGTAGTCTGTTTAGAGTCTTACATCTGTTAATCTTGTGTCTATTCAATAAATAATTCATTCTGTAGTAGACCTAATCAGCCATTGTTAAGGACTTGCGAGCAAGAGCAGTTAATGAAAATCTGTTTGGTATGGAGATGGTTTAGGACATACTTTAAGTTGTATGTGTGGTTAAGAATGGATTCCAGTAATGAGAAATAAATACTATTAAATGGTTGGAAGATACATAAATTATGTGGGATTTGAGTGTGACTCAAATGAAGTGGAATAAGGGATGGAGATTATATTGGGTCTGACTGAGGTAGAGTTCATTTTTGCTTTGCAACCCTCAGAATGTTGTGCTTTGCATTGGTAGCTGGAGGGGTGTTTATAACACACCAGTGTTTTGGCTACTGCTGAGTAGCATCAATGCTGTCTCCCTAACATTCCTCCCCTGCCCCCCTATCAAGGGGCTGGGGGTGGGCGAGATCCTGGGAGGGAACACAACCAGGCCAGCTGACCCAAACTGACCAAAGGGAAATTCCATACCATATGACATCACCCCAGATATAAATGTTAAAGGAGGGAGGAGAAATGAGAGGCATTTGTTATTTAGCAATGTTTGCTTCCCAGGAAGTGGCTGAACATCGATCATCAATTTTGCTTCCCTTTGCTTATGCATTCACAGACCCTAAATTGCCTTATCACAACTAAGTAGTTGTTTTCCATCTTATTTTTCTCTCCCCTGCCCTACTGGGGAGTGATAGAGTGGCTTGGTGAGCACCTGGCATCCAGCCAAGGTCAACCCATTGCAGCATTGTTAAACTGCAGAGATAAAATCCCCAGGGCCTGTGTTCGGACTTCCACTCTGTCACTGTTAATTTTGTCAAGAGCCATGGTGGATGCAAACTGACGATATTAACCAGCCATGAAAAGCAGAGCAGAGAGCTCATGCCAATTCTGCCCCCCAGACCATCCAGTAGTTCCCAGTTGATATCTCTTTTTTTCCCCCAGTCTCGTCTCAAGTGAGAGTTCTCAGTGACAGCTCTGCTCACTGGGACGACAGCTGTCAGAGGCACAGCAAAAAATAGATTGGAATGACTACATTTTTTAGAAATTCCCAGGAAGTAGTGAGCAGCCACTGACAGAAAAGTCTTGCAGATGTCTCAGAGCAAAAATCTTGAAACTGCAGCCCAAATCCCCACATACCTTTCAAAACCACGGCCATATATACTTGGAGAGTTAATTCCACATCAAAATTAAAGATGTCGGTGTTACAGAATCCTCAAGGGAGTAAGAAAGGTTCCCATATGATGTATATGTATACACATACATATTTGATAACAAATAATAGTTCATGTTTCGCAGCTGTTTTATTCTTAAGTCATTAATTGCCTTAAAGATGCATTGCAACAAAATTATTCAGAGGAGATGCTCTTGTTATATTGGATTACATATTTTCCATCCTGTCATCAAGAATGTTGTCTTGGAGTGACTTTATGGTGTATCCCATATTGTCTCCTCTATACTATGTCTATAATTATGATTTTTCGGGCAGATTGAAGCAATCTTGATAGATTTTGTTTTTAGAATATGCAGAGTTTCTATAAAGTAAATTGGGTTATAATACTGTATTCGAGTGAGATCTGTGTTACTAAAACTTAATTTGTCCAACTGAGGGCAGGAGGAGAATGAAGTAATGAAATACAGAGCTTTTACCAAAGGCATGGATGGAAATGGCATGCCTCAAACACTCAGTGTAAAACTCAGATTTCCTAGATTGTTATCTGTAAGGAGAGCTAGCCATGTGCACAGGTCCCAGCTGGTCACACTGCAGCTTTTCATGCTCCAAAATCAGTGACTTTATGTATTAGTCAAGTTCCCACTCCATTCTACTGAGCTGCTGATGTACCTTGGCATATTCTGTGGATCTTCACTTGAAGTGTTCTCTTCCCTTTGCTGCAAAATAGGAAAATAGTGTCAAAATTTTTGATTACCATAACATTCAAAAATAGAATCTAATTATTCTCCTCCATTTTCTGTCTTGGATAGATTTTTTTTTTTTTTTTGGGAACCAATTAAAGTCCTCTAGAAAATAATGAATATGCTCCAAGAATATTTGCTTTTGCTGCAAAAGCTATTTATTCTAGTGTCATTTAAAGTACTGACAACAAATAATGCACATTACGTCCCATAACATTTTCTTTTCTTTTTCTTTGGTTTCTAAGGCTTTTGCAATCACATTGGCCAGTCTCTAATAAGCTGGGAACCAACAGGTCAATTTTAGCCACATTAGACAATAATAGAAATCTCAGGTAAAATGGTTCTGGAGGTTCTGTGAAAATCTGCAAAATGGTAGGCAAAAGTGAACTGAATTAATGACCTCGCTGAGAGAAAAAAAGCCTTACATGAGCTCAGTATTTTTTTGAGTTGTTTGGCCTGGCCTTGCTGTGTATAAGAGCTACAGACACAACCAACAGCAGACAGCACAGATACAACACCAAGCCAGGCCCGACTGTGCTTCTTTCTTCCCAGATGGCAGTGAGGGAATGTGGGGGGGCTACTAAAAGTATCACAGAATGAGATCATGAGGAAAATAGGAGAAGACTTTGAATTATCACAGTGCAGGTACAGGTACAAGGATGCAAATCCATGCAAAATCAGGTTTTACTCGTTCCACTGGTCACAGAAAGAAAAAAAAATATGTTTTTCCTGTAAATACCTTTTGAATAAAGATATGTCACATCCATTAAAATAACCAAATAAGTTTCTAAACAGCCTGTGGATGACAGTCGACGCTGAGTAAAAAAAGACTTAATTTCCTCTCGCAGTGGGCCAGATTCTCAGCCTGTGTGAACTGGCAGGATTAATATGAAATTAATTGAGTTGTGCTGACCAAATGCCAATTTCCCTACTGGTGTTAAAAATACTTCCTAGGAAATACATAAAATAAAAAAAAAATAGGCAGGAATATATTTTGGGAAAATGGGCATAAAATTATGTTAGGGAAGTAAAATATTGACTATTTTAAGAGTATCAAAACTAAGGATATTCACTCCTTTCCATCCCAAAACATTTCTCAGGTTTCTTTACCCTGTGTTAGGAAATAGTGCCTGTTTGGGGAGAAGACCTGGGCTGGGGCAAAAGCCTGAAGCATGGACACAAGGAGGATACTGAGGGGTCTCAGAGGTGAGGAGGGGTCAGTGATACCATGAAACACTGGGTGTGGACTGGGAGAGCAGAACCTGGGAACTGCTCTTGGTTGAAATGCACAATCTGAGCTCTCTGCAGCATCCTCCCTCCTGTGCTAGGACAAACACCAAGGCACGGAAATCGCCCTGCCCCTCTGCTGATACCTGATCTTTGTAAGAAGTGCTGGCTAACTTGAAATACTGAGGTTAGGGGTAGCTAAAGAATGTCTTGGGTCAACTCACATAATTTCAGATTATTTAAAAGAATAAATTCACCCTGCTCCAGCTGCAGGTGAGTCCAGAAGATTTTCTTCAGCTGTAGTATAATGTTTAACCCACTCTCTCCTTTTGGATAAATTTTGAAATAATGCTACATGGAGCAGAACCTGCAGGAGATTTAGTTTTGAAAATAACAGCATAGATGTAATTTTTTATTTAATTTTTTTGCACTCATTATTTTTTGGCACATATGTCAGATTTGCATTTTCCTGCAAAGTTACAATGTGGGCAATAAATAAATAAGTCACAAGCTCTATTTAAAAAATGCCAGGAGGTGGCGTGTGCCTCCTTAATTTCCTCCCTCAGACTCAAGCACAGAGTTTTGCACTGTAAATACTGGATCTTATATATGCATTTGCTTCCACTTGGACTTCTGCCACATTTTAGGTACATAGCAATTAGTGTTTACCAAATGAGAAACTCTTTCTAATTTGTTTGCTCACTGTTGTTCAGTGTGTGCCCCAGAGGAGCATTTGTCACCTCTTCAGATTTTGCTTTTGTAATTTAATTTCCTGGTGGACTTTTGCCTTAGTGTTTATCAATACTCATCTTAGTTCCTCACTAAATATACATGCTAATTTGCTTTTTCCAGCACCTTTTTGATAAGACACTTCTACCTCATTCGAATTGAGGCACAGATAGATTAAGTTTGGGGCTATAGAGTTTGCAATGCAGAAAACTTGGGTTTTTTCTTTCTGGAATTTTGTCTAGAAGGGAAATTCTGACTGCTCCGCCCTTGCAGTGACCTCTTGCAGAAGCAATTACTATCAATACCTATCCAATAATTTCCAGTGCCTCCAGAGGTTTTCCCTCTAGTCCTAGATCCTAGGTCTAAGGTTCATCTTGTTTCTTAACCCCTCTGCACCACCATGAGTGGAGAGGAGTGGATGTTGTTGCTTCTTTCCTTGAAAAAGTGGAAAAAATGGAAAAAATATAAGTAGTTGCCAAGGACAATATAGGGTTTTTGTGTTATGAGAGAGATGGAGAGACCCATAGTTCGGGGGAAATAAAGAAGAGGTGGAGGCAGAGCTTATGTATCTCAAAGCCTTCCAGAGTCATACTGGCATCACGCAGCATTCCTTACCAAAGCTCACGAAAAAAAAAAACAAAACAGGGGAATTGCCCTGCGTGCCTCACAGCCCCTTGGTCTTCTCAGCCCCTTGATGAATTTTTCATGGTTTCTTCAGTCATTCCCTGCTTTCCTTTTCCCCCGCTTCCTGCCCACATTACCACTGTCATCATGCTGAATTTTATCTACAGAGCTGAAATACTGATAAAAGCTGCTGCCACCAAAGACATAGAGAGTATTTCCCAATCATCATTTAGCATCCTCTCCTCTCCTCTCCTCTCCTCTCCCTTTTTTCAAATATTTAGTTATACCAATATGCCAAGTTCATAAATAGAAAACTGTGGTAAATGTGTTGCTTTATCTTGTGTTTGTGTTGGATGCAGCAGCCTGGGAAGAGGTCATGCCCTGACATGACATCTGTGACTGCCAAAACCTGGAACTGGTTTCAGCTTTGCTCTCAGGTGTGCCAGCTGGTCCTGCATGCTTACAACCTGGTTCTGGGAACCATATGTCCTTCATTAAGGGTTCACATCAGGTGCCGCCCTAAAGACAAAATTCCTTAGGGCCAAAACCGATCAAAACGTTGGCAGCCAGGAAGGCCAGCATTTCCACAGCGAGGTCACTGCTGTCTGTGAAGTGGCCTGATGCTGTCTAGCATTCACATTCTTTTTCTTTAAGCACTGGAATGTATTAATTTGCCCAGAATAATACAGAACTTGCACAGCCAAGTGCCACATCATGCCATGTACATCTTAGTCCCCTGAAGGTTATTCCTGCTCTCTGGGAGCAAATTCATGACTTTCCCAAGCTAATTTGGATGCCCAATGAAAGAGTGAAGGACTGAGCATGTATTTAAATACTATGGAATCTGACTGAAAAACCCAAACCACACAGAAATAAAGAGGATGTAGTTTTAAAATGCAGCTTCTTGATGTTGCTGAACTCCAAAACCAGTTCAAGAAATGCCATTCAGAAAATCACTGACAAGGATAATTTCTGACATCTCTTTGCCTGACAAAAGGAAATTCGGTGCAGTAAGCAATATTTGTATACATGTGAACAGACAAAATTTAGCTCTGAGTTGTTAATCTGCTGTGGCTGCAGCAGAAAAATATTATCTGTTGCTTGACCATATTCTGGTTTTTATCTTGGTATGATTTTGACAGAAGAGATATGATTTATCCTATATTTAACATGTCTCAGTAAACTCTTTAAAGTTTTACATAGAAAAATATCTATAGCCCTTTCTAACCAGTCTTGCCTCTGTGAATAGGTAATTACTGAGATTAAACAAGTGTCTCTAAATTGCTTATATATTCCAATTGCTTCTATTTTCTGCTGGCTTCATGATTGGCCTTCTAAAGAAAACATAGAGATATTTGATTTGCTTTTGAAATAGGCTGCAGAAGATATGACTTTCATTTCAGGAATAGCAACAATTTGTTGTTTCTGACAAAAAAACTTTATTTTGTGATCTTGAACTGGTTTTTGCTTCAAAGTTTCTGAAGTAAGATAGCTTGTATGAATTTTTAGTCTTCTAAATTCAAATTCTTATAGCATTGAAGAAAGAAAAAAGCAGCAAACAAAAAATTCTAGTTGAGTTAAAGTAATAATGTGACTCCTTTCTCCAAGAAAAATGTTATTGATAAAAGGAATTGATGTGCCTGATCCTCAATCCTAGTTCTCAACTCTTGCAACAATAATAGCAGTTAATTTTTTCTAGTCCTTTATTCTCCTTTACTGTTGGAGATATTCTGTCCTTAATTTAGGATTGCAGACATGAATAAACCATGATCCTGCTGACAGATACTCCTTTGACTCCGGCAGAACAGTGATTACCTTCTCTGTCTCTGCAGCATAAGTGTGAACCAGGACAAAGCACAAACCTTAGGTTTGCTTAGTTCTGTTTCTGAATTTTACTGAATTCTAATTACTGGATTTTCCAAGTAGAAATTGTTTGTTTTCTTAGTGGATTTTGTGAAAATTTTCTTTCTTTGTTTCACTCATGGACCACAAAAAAGTATGAAAAATGCTGCACACTATTTGTAGTACTCATATCTAAATTGTGAGTAGTATATTTAATATACCTGAATATATAAATTTAATGTGCCTGTGCCTGAAGAGAACTTAAATAGAAGATGGGGCAAGACTATTTACAAGACAGGGTGAGGGGAAATGGGTTCAAATTGAAAGAGAGTCTCCTGTCAGGGTGGTGAGGCACTGAAACAGGTTGTTCAGGGAAACGGTGGATGCTCCATCCATGGAAGTGTTCAAGGCCAGGCTGGATGGTGCTTTGCTTAAAACAAAACCACAACTATCAACATGTGTAGAGTAACCAACAGCTGTAAACAAAAATACCATGTCCTGGTGTAATTCTCAGCCACTTCAGTAATTTCCTGACCATTTTCAGATGTCTTGCAACTACATATACACCTACAAATAAATCTAACCAGGTTCAGCCTCTGCAGGCATAGGAGAAAGTGTTTGCTTGTCACCAGTCATAGTTGATATGTGTCATCCACCAGATGTATTAACACCATTTGCAGTTTAATCCATTTTCAGTATGATTTACATTGGCAATTCTACTATCTCCAAATGCAGGAGCTCATTTTGGGTAGTGTCCAAAGAATTCATTTGAATGTTTGATCTGACTTCTGTCAGGCAATCTAAACAAAACAAGTTCTGGTCCCACACAAGTGGGCTGTGGTCTCAGGCATCATCCTACTGCCTCAGTGTTGTTCTTTTTATATTTTAAAAAGCTGCAGAGAACAGGCCTTAGTTTACAACTAGTGCTTGTGCACTTGATTCTTAAGTGAGCGAAACACATTTTTATTGTATTGATAAAATTTTTAATGGCAACATTAAAAGCATACTATGTACATTTTTTTCCCCTGGTATTGTATAAAATGTGAAAGATTAACATCTTCTCCTACTGCTTTTAGACAGATATTGGTCATTAATTGCAAACTTCTGATACAATTACTTAGTCACTTTCATGTTGCCTCTACTTATTACTGGCTCAGAAGGTACTTCAGTATTCCCTGTACTCTTGTACTCTTTCAAAGGGTAGGTGGAAAGCTTTGCTGTCACATAATCAAAGCCTTTTTCAAAGGAAGGCTTTATCTCCCTGTTTGACCTTTTTTAGAGGAACAGTCTTGCATACACCCCTCTTCCCTTGCAGCTGTAGTGCTATAGAAGCCATGTGCTATAAGAGGCTTAGTATTTCCTACCTCATCAGTCCCATTCCACAGAGAAGTGGTCCATAAAATTATCCCTTTCCGCTTGGCTGGCAACACACTATCGTTTTGTTCCCTCGCATAGAGCAAAACTTCATAAACTGAAAGGAGGAATGAAAATAAATGAAGGAACAGGATTTTTTCCAGGAAGTCTGTGTACTTACAAGAAGTGACTTTGCTTACACGTCAGAAGAATCATAGAATCACAGAATGGTTTGGGTTAGACTGGACCTTAAAGACCATCTTGTTCCAATGCCCTGTCATTAGAGGCAGTATACTGTATTTGAAGCAAGTTGAAATTGGAAAAAAAATCCCAACAGTTGTTTGACATTTATCCTTGACTTTAACCTTCATTTTACTTCCCAAAGAAGACTAAGAAACTGAAGGACTTCAGCAGCTTCTCACCTTCAGCCTCTTGGGCCTGTGTTAGGGAATTTTGTAATGGCTGTTCAAAGCAGATGGAAATGGTTGCTGTTTGTGGTTCCCTCATCTAAGGTTGCTTTTATTCTCCCATAGCATTCATTAGGAATGTATTTATGTGATTACCTCTCCAACCTGAAGAGTATTTTCCCACAACTCTCTATGTATTTGAAATGCTTGAGAGAGAACAGTTCTGATCAGCAGAGCTTGAAAAGGTCCTTTCTTTAACTCTGAGATTAGATTACCATGATATGTTAGATTACCAAGCTATGGCAGGGACAAGGTAGGGGATGGGAGGTGAAGTAAAGATTGGTGGAGAAGTTCAGGAATAATTTCTCTGTGGTGCTCCCTGAATGTTATCTCAGGCACATCATTTCCTCCCAGCTGTCTCCAGCTGTGATGGCTGTCTGGAAAGATGACCTACTTACATTCCCATCCCATGCCTTGCTGAGGAATAACACCAACAAATCAGGAAACTGCTACGAGAAATTAAAATCTAGCTGAACACTCGTGCTGTTTAGGTGATGTCATGGTAGATTTCCTGTGGTGATGAGTCTGGTGAGAAAAGAATTGAGGGCAGTAACTGATGTCACCCAGGCTGCTCTACTGTGACTTTGAATTCAAAATGACAAGCTGCTCAAAAAGGCCACCCATTACACAGCTTTTCCCCTAATGTGTGAAGTCTCCTTAAGTTTCAAGCATAGTATAGAACGTATGAACAAATCCTGTATAAAAGACTTCTGTGTTTATAAAATATACTTTTATGGATGTGTTGTTACACCTGCAGAAGTGAATGTAGCATGTTGATGATAAAAGGTGCACAATTCCTCATTTGTTATACACTGACTTCAGTGCTACACTGGGTCTTAGAGCACTTCAGATTATTCTGATAACTTCTGTCTCTAGAGAGAATCCAAGGAAGATGAAGCTGGGGTGAGAGGAACATAAACAATGAAAGGAACATCAATACCATTCTTTTATCACCCTTTCCTACAGATCCTGCAAAAGCCTGGTTTTGGCCCTATCAGCAGGTCTCAGGCTCCAGGGTGGCTGAAGACCATTCTCCACAGTTCTTTTTCCACCCTTCAGGGACTGCTGTTTGATGGGAGTAAGGGAAGGGGACAGACAGGCGACAGGACACTGTGCCTGCAAGCTGTGAGGTGCATTTAGAACTGGGAGATGAAATGCAGGAAAGATGTCGCCAGGCTTTGAATATTTGCATTTCACAGAATAAATCCCCAGTGTTTTGCCTACCAGGAAGGACTAAAATTTCAGAAATGTTTAAGGGATAACAGTAGCCCTCTTCAGGCATAGATTCTTCTTTTGCTAGGGCTGACCCAGTTCTGTTCCTCCTTTAGTGAGACAGTATCTCATGAGAATAACAACATGTCTCAGTTCATACACAATGTCCCTTGTCATTGCTAAGATTCAGAATATAATTTAGTTATAAATACACCAATTAATTGCAGGATGTCTAGGGATATGCTGAGACTGATGCCTAGTTCCTGCATTACTCTATGATGTATTTTACACAGTCAGATTGCAGAAATATTATTATAATTTTTCAGTTTAGATTAATAAGTGTATTTTCAGGAAATAAACTTTATGTCAGAAGATTTTGCCACAAATTTACCCTTCCAGTTAGACTCGCTGGCTGGCTGGAAAATACAGTTTCTATAAAGTACCATTGTCATAAATAAATGCATTCTCCATGAACAGGGACTCAGGACTCTGCCCCTTCCCTTCTGTGTTCTTTAGGGGCATCAGTTCTTAGGTTCCCCATATTTGGGACAGGACCAGTAATTGCAACATCATGCATAAAGAACATTCTCTTCCACTAATATAAAGAACC